>JAEVFF010000509.1:0-118650 GCA_018901945.1 Pugionium dolabratum
AAATATTCAATTAAACTAAATTTTTGTTTTATTTTTTTTACTAATTTTTAAAAATTTATAATATTTTTTAGGGCAATTGTCTAAAATAGTATTATTTCAAGTTTTTATTCCAAATATAACACTAATTATTTAAACTTCCAAAATAGCATACATTTAATACTAAAATAATTAAAAAATCTCATCCTAATAAAAAAATTTAAAAAAAGTGAATCCAAACATTATGTTTTAATTTTATATATAGTTTATTTGAGATAAATAATTATTTTCACATAATAATTTGTGCTATTTTAGTAATTTTATTTTTAATGTGTTAGATTTGGAATATAAACTTAAAAAATATTATTTTAGGATATTAATATATTTTTTATATTGTATTTGCATTTTATAACAAAATACATTTTATGTCGAAATATTAGAAATTTACATATAATATATTGTGTAATGATAGTTTTCGTAAATACTATAGTAAATAATATTTTATATAATATTTATCTCAAAATGTTCTAATAGTTTGAAACATCAACGTGAATTATTTATAAATCACACATGAACATAAAATTAATTTGTTAAAATAATTATCAATTAATATATTAAAAATTGTGGTCATAAAATCCAAACTCTATGCCGAACACATTATTAACATACTAAGGCTATAAGCTATACAGCCTATGTGTGTTGATGATTTAGTAATCGAAGATTCGTCTTATTAGTCGAAGCCAAATGGCAATTAAAAAAGATTTAGAATGGAAGTCAGAGATTGAATCTCATAGGTGTGCGACTGTACGTTTGATTACTAAAACTATTTTAAGTAGTTGAAAAAACTAGTCGTCTATAATATTAGTGTGGGATTTGTTTTAAAACTAAAATAACTAAAACTATTTTTAAACAAAAAGAAATTAGATGAAGATTTCGGAAATTTTCTCAACATAAGTACAGAACTCCGAGAAAAAAATAAGTTAAATTTTTAAAAATAAGTTAGATTTCCGATCTAAAGAATATCACATTTTTAAATTTTTATTCTAAAAATAATATCATTAATTTTAAATTTCAATAACAATATAAATTTAAACAAAAAATGTATTAAAATTTTATTTTAATATAAAAAATTTAAATTATAAATTGGGAAAATGAATATAAATATAATATTTTAAATTTATGTATAATTTATTTAGATTAAAAGCATTAAATTTTAAATTTAAGTTTAAAATGCCATAAATTATATATAAATTTAAAACATTATATTTGAATTCATTTTTTCTAATTTAGGATTTAATTTTTTTATTAACAATAAATTTTAATTTATTTTAGTATTACATTTGTATTATTTTTAAAAATTTAATCTAATGGTGATAAATTTGAAACTAAAATTTTAGAAAATTTTATTTTTGTCAATCTAAATTTAAAATTAAAAAAAAATAAAATATGCTAGGTATTACCGGCACAATTGTTTTGATAGTTCAAAAATGTATGGTTGCGTCTACACAATTCGCGTTTTGGATTAATACACCACGCGGACTAAAACAAGTTGGATATCAAAATAAGCTTTGTAGTTCAAGTTAGGCCCAATAAGAACTCATTAATTCAAATTTCAAATTGATATTGCAACCTTCTCTTCCTATCGATTTTTACCGTTGTGGCTTTCTCTTCCTTCCGTCAATGGCGAATTCAAACACATACCTGACCACGCCGACTAAAACTCCGTCTTCCAGGAAAAACCAACAGATTCAATCTCAGAATCCTGTCAATTCGGAGTCTAGGTCACGGTTTGAGGCCTACAATCGTCTCCAGGCGGCAGCCGTTGCTTTCGGAGAGAAGCTTCCGATACCAGAAATTGTAGCCATTGGTGGTCAATCTGACGGAAAAAGCTCTCTTCTCGAAGCTCTTCTAGGGTTCCGATTCAATGTCCGCGATGTGGAAATGGGCACGCGCCGACCACTGATTCTCCAGATGGTCCATGATTTATCAGCGCTAGAACCAAGGTGCCGATTCCAGGTAAACCCAGACGGGTTTCTTATACTCATGATACTTCTTCCTATACTTTGGATTTTCTGGATTTAAGGCGAGCATTTAAAGTCACTTCTGCGTATATGTCAGATATCTAGGGTTGTTGAATTTGGTGATCTAGAGACTGTAGAGAGCAGTAGAAATTCTCGACTAATTCTTGATTTGTGATATGTCAACGAGCTCTTGTTACAAAATTCTACTAATTTGGTAATTTGATTGGTAGGATGAGGAATCTGAGGAATATGGAAGTCCTATTGTTTCGGCTACAGCAATAGCAGATGTAATTAGGTCTAGAACAGAGGCACTTTTGAGGAAGACAAAAACCGCAGTCTCCCCAAAGCCCATTGTAATGAGAGCTGAATATGCTCATTGTCCAAATCTGACTATCATCGATACTCCTGGATTTGTTCTTAAGGTAGCTTTCTCTTCCTCCTTTTTTTGTCAATTTGCATAAAGTTTTTTCATCTGGAGAGTTTGTAATTCTTGTCTGAGCAGGCCAAGAAAGGAGAGCCTGAAACCACCCCTGATGAGATTCTATCCATGGTCAAGTCACTGGCTAGTCCTCCACATCGCATTCTCTTGTTCCTTCAGCAGAGTAGTGTGGAATGGTGTTCATCCTTGTGGTTGGATGCAGTTCGTGAGATTGATTCAAGCTTTAGGAGGACAATTGTTGTTGTCTCCAAGTTTGATAATCGCCTCAAGGTACCAGAATTTTGTAACACTAGCACCTGTGGACCACTAGTTGATGATTCCTCTGTCTGGTCCTAATTTGGTTATCCAACACTTTCAGGAATTTAGTGATCGCGGGGAAGTTGATCGCTATCTGAGTGCTAGTGGATACCTTGGGGAGAACACTCGTCCTTATTTTGTTGCATTGCCAAAAGACAGAAACACCGTCTCAAATGATGAATTTCGTAGACAAATATCACAAGTGGACACAGAAGTTTTAAGGCATTTACGGGAGGGAGTTAAGGGAGGATTTGATGAAGAAAAGTTCCGCTCCTATATTGGTTTTGGATCGCTAAGAGATTTCTTAGAGTCTGAGCTTCAGAAGAGATACAAGGACGCTGCTCCAGCAACGCTGGCTTTGCTTGAACAGCGCTGCTCTGAGGTAACCGACGATATGCTGAGAATGGATATGAAAATCCAAGCTACTTCTGATGTTGCTCATCTCAGAAAAGCAGCAATGCTGTACACTGCTTCTATTAGCAATCATGTGGTGAGTAGTTGTAACATAATTTGATACTACAATAACTTTCTAAGTCTTTCGAGAATGAGTTGAGAAAAGACAATTATTTTGCTCTTGTTTCTTAAGGGGGCTTTGATTGATGGGGCTGCAACTCCAGCACCTGAGCAATGGGGGAAAACAACTGTAGAAGAACGTGGCGAGAGTGGCATTGGAAGCTGGCCAGGCGTAAGTGTGGATATTAAGCCGCCCAATGCTGTTCTTAAACTCTATGGAGGAGCAGCTTTTGAAAGAGTGATTCATGAATTCCGTTGTGCAGCCTACTCAATTGAGTGCCCTCCAGTGTCAAGAGAAAAGGTACTTCACCTTTTTCTTTAAAAACAAAAACAATTTCTACTTCTCCGAGAAATGCAAAATCGAACAGGTATCCTGAATTGTTCAGGTAGCAAACATTCTGCTTGCCCATGCTGGGCGTGGAGGTGGTAGAGGAGTAACAGAAGCTTCGGCAGAAATTGCTCGAACTGCTGCACGGTCATGGCTCGCTCCTCTTCTTGACACAGCCTGCGATAGACTTGCCTTTGTATTAGGAAGTCTCTTTGAAATTGCACTAGAAAGAAACCTGAACCAGAACTCAGAATGTAAGAATCTTTTAAATGCTCCTTGATCTTTTAAATTCTTCTATATCCCCTGCATCTCATGAACAAATGGTCTTTGCTTTTGCATCCATATGATAGCAGATGAGAAGAAAACTGAAAATATGGATGGGTACGTTGGTTTTCATGCTGCTCTACGGAATTGTTACTGTCGTTTTGTGAAGAATCTTGCAAAGCAGTGTAAGAAATTAGTAAGACACCATCTTGATTCAGTGACCAGCCCATATTCAATGGCTTGTTATGAGAATGACTACCACCAAGGAGGAGCTTTTGGTTCTGATTACAAACACAACCAAGCCTCAGGTGGTTCGTTTTGCTTCGAGCTCTCTGATACCAGATGTGATGAGCCAATGAAAGATCAAGAAAACATTCCTCCTGAGAAGAGTAATGCCCAAGAGACAACACCCGGAAAAGGAGGAGAAACCCACATAACAGTCCCTGAGACGCCATCACCAGACCAACCATGTGAAATAGTGTATGGTATGGTAAAGAAAGAGATTGGGAATGGTCCTGATGGGGGTGGAGCCAGAAAAAGAGTGGCGAGAATGGCGGGGAACAGAAACATAGAGCCACTAAGGATTCAGAATTGTGGAGGGGGAGGAAGAGGAGGAGGGCTTATGTTTGGTAACACGGATAACGGATTGAAACCAAGCTCTGCTTACTCTGAAATATGTTCATCGGCCGCACAACATTTTGCTAGAATACGGGAAGTTCTTGTCGAAAGAAGCGTAACATCGACTCTAAACTCAGGGTTTCTAACACCTTGGTGAGTCTTTTGATTAAAAATCTGGGTTCCTTGTTAAAGAAGAAACTACTTGATTTGAATATCCGTTTGTTTTTTTGCCTTGGCAGCCGAGACACACTAGTGGTTGCACTTGGATTGGATCTGTTTGCAGTAAATGATGATAAGTTCATGGACATGTTCGTTGCCCCAGGAGCCATTGATGTGCTGCAACATGAACTTCAACAGCTTCAAAAACGCCAGAAGATCCTTCAATCTTGCTTGACAGAATTCAAAACCGTGGCTCGTTCTCTGTAATCAAATCAATGATCATTATCTCTATGATGTTGTCTTCTCTGTAACAGGTGAGAAATTCTTCTTGTGGCTATATATGTTGGCTACTTGAAACGAAAATTTGATCGTGTTTTATTTCAATGAGTTACTACTATGAATCGTGTCCCGGAATTAATTGAGTAGTGAAAAGGTATGTATACAGTTAGGAACATCTTTAATTAATACAAAACTAGATTTAGGCCATACCAAAAAATATTTATATATTATAATTAATTAATTATTTAATAAATATAAATTATATATATATAATTTATTTGTTATTTAAAATAATTTTTAAAAAATTAATATTGATTAAAATAAAATAGACAATTAAATCAAATTATACAAATAAATTTAAATTTTTTTCTATTTTAGATAAATAATATTATTAAATATCTAAAAAATTATAGATATGATAAAGATTTAATTAAATCAAACTTTTGTTTTATATTTTGTTTGATTAATTTTTTACTAATATTTTGTTTTATATTGCGTTTGCCTTTCAAAATATTTTTTTGTCACATGGATCACAACACTTGACCCAATAACACAACATATTCATATGAAAATTTAACAATTTCATATGAGGAAAAGTGAAATTGAACTTTGTATATCTCAAATGGATATAAAGATGGTAGAACCATTAGTTTATTTATTTTTCTCTTTTTTAAAATATTTTTATATCAAAATATTAGAAATTTATTTAAGATAAATATTAAAATATTAGAAATTTATTTATAATATACTGTTAAATATTTCTGTAATATGATATTTATAAATATTTTAGTAAATTATATTTTATATAATGTTTGTTTTAAAATACATTGATGGTGTGATATTTAATATATTTGTAAATTAGACGTAAATATAAGTTTTTTTGTTAATATGAGTCGATTAATATATTAGAGATCTAGTGAGGTGTTGTAACAGATTTATGGTTTTCGTATATCTATAATAAACGAAAATAGGGTGCATTCGTAATATACAAAGATAAAGGAACCAACTGGTAATAAACAAACATAAGGGAATTAACTGGTAATAGATAAAAATACAGGAACCAAGTGGTAATAAACAAAAAAAAAACAAGAATCAAATGCTTTTGTTTAAGTTTATTATTTATGACGTGAAAAAGGAGAGAAAATGGATATGGTTAATGTGTGTAAAACAGCTAGCTGGATAGCAATAGTTTTGAAAGAGAGAATCTATAGAGAAGATTGGTTGCGTTGAAATTCCCATAAACGAAGAGACAAATCTTTGTTGTTCCTCGTGTGATCGAAACAAAGTAATAACATATCAGCTTTTTTTAACGAATCGATTCAAAAATTGTTGGTACTAATTTACAAAAACTTTGTTTTCACAAGCATAGATACTATAGTATAGTATTTTTCAAGATTACTACTGTTATGTCAACTAGTGATGTTGCGATTTGTGGACCAATTTTGATTATTAGAATCAGGTTTTTGAGGTTTTTGAGGTTTTGTCGTTTTTAATAACTCACGGTTTAATCCGGTTTATGTGCACACATTTGGATGACTTTGCATCTTTAAGCTTTTGGTAAGATAATCGGCACAAAAACATCACGATGTCTCCAATACCAAAATTTAAGAAGTTATATATTTGGTAAATCAAAACAGATCTAAAATGATTTAGAGATTGAACAATAATTGATCTCCACAAATTACAAATTGAACTCTAAAACAAAAGGCATCTTTTTTTTTGTGTTATTGGAGTGTGGCGACGGGTCCCTACGGATAGTTACGTCCGTTTTGTTTGCTAACGTGAAAAAGAGCGACGCGGAGGAACGAAGGAAGTAATGCAGAATATGAATAAAAGGATCCAACTATTTTAAAGTTCGAATGCGAACAAATTTGTATCAACCATACACTTTCTTTACTCATAAATTTTATTTGGAATTTTGTTTGGTTAGATAGTCCAAAACTTGAATGTCAATATTTTACTTGAGAATATTTCTAGAAAATCTCTTTTATTAAGATTTCAATTTCCAACAAGAAAAGACTAGAAAAAAGCTTAATGAATCATTGTTATTATCCATTGGATATGTAAGTCTCTTATGACACAAATTCAGAGTGCACATCTATTAGAGATGTGACGCATGGACAATCAGAGTGCACCACTTATACCGAAATTAAACCAAATTTACCGTACCAAAAACCAATCAATCAGTTGTATATATTTCTAAACCAAACTAACTCCAACCCCCTCTTCAAAAAATCTGCCGTCTAGCAACCTAGGCACCCGTATAGACTGTCAAGACGGTAAATACTATTTACCGTATAACCCGTCTAAATGAAGACACATCAGCCTAATTTATTTATATATTTTTTTTTTAAATTGAAATGAAAATGTAATTTAACTTATATTGAATAAGCTAAATGAAAATCGTAACATACAATTTTATTGTGTTTTATGCAATATTAAACGTAAAATTGTATTATATTTAAAAATAATTATGAATTATCATATATATAAAATAATAAATAAGCCAAAAACTAAACCCTATTTAATCATTGAATAATCTCCAATTTTTTGTTAGACACAAGATCCATCTCAACCGTCCGACTAGCATGTAACGTGTATCGAATATGGCTCTAACCGAATCAAGAAACCAAATTTTACTCATATTTTTTTGTCATCTAGATTATAACGGATAGAGTCAATAACCCAATAACTTACTACAAAATTTTTAATCATGCTTAAACAATAAATTATCATTTACAAATATATTTTTTTGGTCTATACAGATCTAAGATATGAAAATCAAACCAAATAAAACAATGCGGGCCCAATAATGTTCATGGACCAAACCAAACCAAACCGGAAACTCAAAACCTCACTCGTTCGTTGAATCGCTGTAGGGACAAGTTTATTCAGTTATGTAAAAAAAACAAATGCAGCTTTTGCAATGCCAAAAGCTAATTGCATCAGAGAGAGTACAATGTGGCATGTGAAACCTTTGTGTCTTGTCTCTTTCACTACCCCACTAATTCTAGTATTCCAGTTTCAGTAAAACAAAATATCTATAGGAAACAAAACAAGTCAACAACTGTTAATTTTTTAAGGAAGATGACACAGTTTTTGAGTAAACCAGTAAAAGAGAAAGTTAAAAGAGCTTATCAATTAGCTGTTGATACTTCTTTACTATTTACTTTCAGAGACTCTACTAAGTGTTATGATGCAATTGAACCCCTCGGTAATGGCTTCTTCATACAACACACTGTGTAAAAAAGGAGGCTAAAGTGAGAGAGTTTACTACCTTTTTTTTCCCTGCAGAGAGTTTATTACTTTCATGGTGAAATCCAGCTACAAGAAGAACCTACATAATTTGCAATAAATCTCTGTCTTAAATTGGTTCCAGATGTCTGTTGCATTAAACCCTTTAATTAAAAGTGTAAATCTCACTGTTCTATTTCCATTTTTCAATCTGTAATTCCCCACTTTTACAAAGAATCTTTATATAAGCAATTGTGATAATACATGCTACCTAGCACAAGAAAGAAATCAAGTACCTTAAAACTAAAAGACAATCAAACATAAAAATTCAACAGAGATCAAATCCTAATAAAAATTTGAGTCTAGCAAAAGAGGACTCACAGTTGCAAGCAAAGGAATACAAGAGTCATATCCATTTATTAAGACTTTTGTTTTGTTCCTACAGAACAAAAACAAATATGTTAAGCCCATGTGTAAACTATGGAGCTTGTTGTGTATTATACTGCAACCAATAAAGACCTCCTTTATAAGGCAATCAAATATATCTTCAAGATTAAAAAGGATCTTTTATTTAGAAATCAAGATTTGTAATTGGGACTTCAGACATTAAACTGGGAAAAAGATCCTTAATTTTAATACTTATATACTTGTTCAATCTAAAACAAAACAAACAAATTGAAAATGGCAAAAACATTTTAGTGTCAATCTAAATCTATTTTTCTTTATTTCCCACTTTTTTTCTGAGCTAGTACATCAACGTAATCATGCACTTATTCCACCAGAGAAGCGTACAAGAACACAGTGGTCCATCTCCCGACTTTACTTCACCTTTTAAACACATGAAAATGCTTCAATTTCGTCAACATTATTATCAAATCCCATTCCTCAATTTTGCTTAACCTACCAGAGTTTCTTTCCTCCAACAACCAACCTTCTCAAGATTACAACTTCTAGATTTTCCTCTAACTAAAAATGGAGGGTAAAAGATCACAAGGACAAGGCTATATGAGAAACAAAGCTAGTGTGCCTTACCTTGTGGAAGAAGAAATGGATGACATGGATGGAGAAGAGGACGTTGGAAGGGAGGAAGAGAAGAGGAAGGGAGTGATGGATAGAGTTAGAGGTTCTAGTGGCAGCAACGACCGTGTCTCATCGCGGCTTTGCCAAGTTGATAGATGCACAGCTGACTTGAAAGAGGCCAAACAGTATCATAAGAGACACAAAGTGTGTGAAGTTCATGCAAAGGCATCTTCTGTCTTTCTTGCAGGCGTAAGCCAACGCTTTTGTCAACAATGCAGCAGGTACCCTACAAATGTTTCCCTCCAATACACTTTTGCTTAATTTTATCACACAAGCCACTTGTTGGATACTTTTAAATGGTTTGAAACAGGTTTCATGAGCTCCCAGAGTTTGATGAAGCTAAAAGAAGTTGCCGGAGGCGCTTGGCTGGACACAATGAGAGGCGGAGGAAGAGCTCTGGTGAAAGTTTTGGAGAAGGGTCAGGTGTTCGAAGAGGAATTACCAGTCAGGTGATCCAGAATCAAGAAAGATCAAGGGTAGAGATGACACTTCCTATGTCAAACTCATCATTCAAGCGACCACAGATTAGATAGAGAAGCTGTCTGCTCTCTCTCTTCTGTCATCTAAATTCTCTTTTAGTCTGAGAAAATTGTGGTACCTAACAATGTTAAAATCAGCTGAGTCATGGTATTGACTCCTGGTATAAAGAAATAACCTGCTCTCAATCTAATGTATTCCCCAAAAGCTAAGAATTTCGCTAAATCATAAGTCAATGGTCTTGTATGTTTCCGAGACATGGCTAGTAATGTGCATTACGCTCCTCCTACAGCCTACTTATAGTGTAATGCTAATTGGTAAAGGTTTTCCATACAGATACGAACACGGAGTGTGAATCATCCAAAAGCACAAGAGACTAACCGAAAACCACCATGGTCACTAAAGTTTCAGAACCGCGAATGAGATATCATCTTAGCTTTTCCTTGCCAAGAGAGATACTTTGCTGCAGATTTCGCAATGATAATCCATTAACAGAGTCGATAGCTTCTTACTTTGACATATATAAATAAAAGACTGCAAATGTACAGTCAATGGTTGAGAGTAGATTATGATAGAAGCAAACCTTTCAAAGTCTATCATTTGATGCATCCTTAGACTCATCTCACCAATAGCCATTGCTTTGACCACTTGGCCATTTTGGCATGGAGCATCCCCTGATTTTGATATATATATATATATATATATTCAGGCTTACTAATGTAGAAAACAAACAGCATGAAATAACCAAAAACAAAATTGCGAAGTGTAATCGAATTATAGAGTTCTGATACTATCCTTGCCTCTTTCAAGATGTCAAACATGTAATCGGAAATTCCCATGAATGAATGTAGTAAACAGACGAAGCCCATCTTATTCAATGTCGTTGAATTTTGAAACGAACCATAAATCCTCCATCTCCGAGATAAGAGACCAATCATATCAACCCTGAGATCCTATCGCATGAAGTGATTCTCAACAACAACAAAAACCGGAGCTAAAAAGCGCCAATTCAACGAGTAACAACTCGATGAAGAACAATTGTTTAGAGCTTGCCGGATTCTTTCATCCTGGGGAGAGAGGGATCACGCGTTCTCAATGCTTCTCCTAAATGGGCCGAATAGAGCCCAAAACTTTGATGGGTTTATCTAAAACAAAAGAGAAAGTTATCAAAACATCTTTTTCGCTTAATCAGTATTTTTTTAATAATACTTAAAATAACACAATCTTTCAATTTCCAGCTTATTAAAAAATAAAATATATCAGAAAGTTTAACCAAGCTCTGTTAGCAAATCTCGCATGGAAAATCTTGAATCGGCCACATTGTCTTCTATCAAGGATTTTAAAGCAACGGTATTTTCCTAATTCTGAATTAATGACAGCTAAGTGCGGGACACGTCCATCTTTTGGCTGGCAATCATTACTTTATGGTTCTCAACTATTAAGCTTAGGTCTTCGAAAATCTATTGGGATTGGAACTTCTGTCAAACTAGGGGATGGCAATTGGTTACCAACAAATATACAAAGGTCTCCTCTTCTACTCCCATATACTAATCCCCAACTACCTGTTACTACTCTTATTGATTCTTCCACAGCTCAATGGGATGAAGGTGTCATTCATGATCTAATTGACAAGAATGACCATCACTTGATCTACAAATTATTTTTACCTCTGACTCCGGCGTCCGATAGTTGGTATTGGCCATTCACTGCAAATGGTATTTATTCTGTTAAATCGGGGTATCGGCTGGCTGTTGAGTTGGAACAAAACGGGAGTTCTACCATTCGCCCTCTCCTGAGTAATTATGAAGATATATCCAAACAATTGTGGCGTTTAAAACTTCCTCCGAAAATCCTTCATTTCCTATGGAGACTATTATCTAAAGGTCTTCCCCTTAAAACACAGTTATGTCATCGCAAAATAACGGATGATAGTAAATGTGTACGGTGTACTGTTTCGGATGAATCTGAAGATCACTGTTTCTTTGGTTGTTCTGAGATTCAGAAGGTTTGGCGGCAGTTGGGTCTCTCAAATCCAATCTTTTCAGATCCGTTAATATCTATCCATGATAAGTTCAGATATCTATTGGCAAGCTATGCTCTATTTTCTGAAGACTGTCATCAAAAATTTGTTCCTTTTTTTATTCTTTGGAGAATCTGGAAAACGAGGAATGATCTCTTTTTTAATCAGAAAGTTCATCCGATGTCGTCGTTATTAAACAAATGTTTTGAGGATGCACATGAATGGCTTCAGATCCAAGGGATGGACAGGAGGGTTTCACAATCTACTCCCAAAGTTAATTCATTAACATCAACATCAAAATGGTCTCCACCTCCACATTTTTGGGTTAAATGTAATTATGATGTGGCTCATCGTGAGGGCATTCTTCATTCGGGCATGGGCTGGATTTTACGTGATGATCAAGGTTCTTTTCTCTTTGCTGGTATGGGTAAATTTCAAGGAAAACCAACAGTTTTAGAAGCCGAAGCTACGGCACTCATTTGGGCAATCCAAGCTACATGGTCTATGGGTTATCGGAAAGTAATTTTTGAAGGTGACAATCAAGTGTTGGCGAATTTATTAAACGAATCATCGACCAATTTACGATTACAGAAGTATGTCCAAGCTATTCGTCAATGGATTCCTTTGTTTGATCAAGTGCTTTTCAGATATCAACCACGACGTTGTAATCGTGCGGCAGATGCGTTAGCTTCGCAAGCAATTACTGACAATCAAATGTGGAAACTTTATAATGTATCCCCATCCTTTATTTATTCTACTGTAAACGATGATATTCAATCTTAATAAATGAATGTTGATAAAAAAAAAATTTTAAAATAAATAAATTATTATATAAAATTAATTATTTAATTTAAATAAATTATACATAAAATTAAAACATAATGTTTGAATTTATTTTTTTTCATTTTAAGATTTAATTTTTTATTAGAAATAGATTTTTAATTATTTTAATATTAAATTTATGGTTTTTAAAAATTCAAATAATTAATGATATATTTATAACAAAAATTTGAAAGAGTATTATTTTAAAAATATTTTCCTATTTTGTTTAGAAAACATAAATATATATTAAACAAAATTACAAATAATTTATTCTCTCAATTGCAGAATTATAATACGTCTTTTGATTGTTTATTAGTTAAGCAAAATCGATTATAAAAAAAAGACAAAATAGAAATTTATCAAGCATGGGGTTGTCAGTGATAAAGAATGGGCCAGTGGTGTAGTCCTAAAGAAAGACCCCAATGGAAGACAATAAAGCCACATAGTGAGATCTTTGTCTACATGCCTTCTTTTGCCTCCTTGGCTTTAATTAGTTATTGGCTATAACAAACATGTCAATTGTGATTACAAAATACACATATATATAGTTGGTGTGTTAAGTTTAGGGATGTCACATCAACCCATTTAAAAACTTTGTTTTCTAAGTTTTTTTTTTATCATCTATCACGGTTCGGTTCAATAACTCAATATTTTTATACGAATATTAATAATCTCATAAAATGGAAGGTGCAGTCAAACTCTACATCATAATGATAAATTTAGAGGTGGTACTACCAATAGATCAGTTGATTTTCTCCGTGTTTTTCAAGTTTTTGTTAAAATATATCAAATAAAGAAATTAATCAAATACAATTGCTATATCTTTCCAAGTATAATTTCAAAATTTGTAGTGTTATTTATATGTAAAATAAGAAAATAAAGCTATATAGAAACACTACTAAATATAATATAATTATTAGTTGGCAAAAAAATATAATATAATTATTACTGTATGAAGAGATATAATAAAATATAAGGAAAGAAACACTCTTTAGGGTTTTTCATGTGGATGTGAGAGTATTGAGAACGGTCCTCTTTTCGGTTTTGAAAATAAAGGATTTTCCAATATATAAACTTTGTAATTTTGGTGTGGATTTATGAATTGTTAATTCAATTGAATTATACTGTTGATAAAACGAAAATATACGAAAAGATAGATAATGTCTCGTGATTAAAAAATCTAAAAGAGATGAACATGTGGGATCGTTTAGGGATCCAAAACACTTTAGACAATATTATGACAACAACACCGTTAAGCATTACTTCACTTCGATCTCATTCTTGTATTGTCCCACCAAAAAAGTCAAACGCTGAGCTAGCAAGTCTTTGACTGCCGTATCCATTTCGCCACGTGTCCCATTTCAAACTCCTCTCTATATATATAATAAACACATTCACACAAAGTACTCTTTTGCAGATGGAGGATGACCGGGAAAAAACTCCAAACTCCGGCGAGACCATGTCGGCGACAACGTCATCACCATCTGACTTCGAATTTGGATCCTTGACTCCTTCTTCCCCATCACAGTCGGAAAATTCTCCCGCCGATCACTTTTTTCTCAACGGCCGGTTATTACCGCACACTTTTCCGACGACGACGCGTTCAATGTCACGTACAACCAGCGAAAACACTTTCCGGAGTAATAGTACGAGTAGCCGAAGCAGTGATAGTAGCAGCTCAACTTCTTACACTCCAAGGACAATCACTTGCAGCGTCTTCAAGAGCACGAATTCGAGCACCGGTGATGGTGAAGAGACTCATTTAACTTGTTTTGGTTCTCGGTCTGAAAAGATTAGGAGCTTAAGGTCCGGAAATTGCCGCATGAGCAAAGAATATCATCAGAATAATCACAAACCATCGCCGAGATTGGAACTGAAGAAGAAACCACCGGCGAATAAGATTTTGTATTTGCCAACGCAATGCAAGAGAAAAACGACGACGGAGATGGTGACGGCGCAGCTTTACGGGCAGTGGCAGCATATAACTCCGGTGCTTAAAAGAGAAGGGACGGTGAAAAGTAATGGAGGAGGTATTAAGGTCGGTGGAGGTAAGAAGAAAAAAACAGCGAGGAAGAAGAAGAAGACGGAGGAGAGAAGAGGAAGTAAACTGATGAAATGGTGGAGGAGGATATTAAAGGCGGTGGTGTCGGCTTGCAGAGAGTGTCATGCAATGGAGCCTCAAAGACTTGTGAACGATGATGCTAAAGTCAACAAGAAGATAGTTAAATGTCAATAATCAAATTTTCGGTGGATAGTTTAATGTCAATAATCAAATTTTCTGTTTTTTTTATTAATATCTTGCTTGATTTTTGCTTATGAAAACAGTTTTATGGGTTAAAATCTCTGTTTAAAAAATTGGTCCCTCTATACTTGACTAGACATCCGCCTACGGCGCTATACGAATAATGGTGTTTATTCAGTTAAATCTGGCTATAGACAAACAGTGGAATCAGAAAGTCATCATTCACGGATGGTTTATCCTCCATTAGCACACTACCAAGATCTGACAAAGGATATTTAGTCTGTTCAGTTACCACTGAATATGCAACACTTTTTATGGCGTCTACTGTCAAAAGGTCTACCTCTAAATACACATCTATATCGGAGGCAAATCATATTGGAAAAATTATGCAATAGGTGTTGTGAATCAGAAGAGAACGAACTCCATACTTTCTTTCTCTGCCCTTTTGCACAAATGATTTGGAGGAACATTGGTATTCTAACTACAACGATTTGCAGTTTCACTTCCAATATAAATGATAATATCAGATATCTTCTAGCGAGCTACCGACAATGTGATATAGACTCAGCTACCAAGTATCTCCCCTTTTTTATATTATGGAGGCTATGGAAGGCTAGAAATGAGCTGGTTTTCAACAAACAGGATACTATCTTACAAACGGTAATACAACGCGCTCAAGAAGATACAACTGAATGGCTAAATCATATGCAGCAAGTCGAAGGAACACAAACATTGCAACACACGATCCCTCATGTTGTACATCAAAGGAGTAAGTCTTGGAAGGTACCACCTCATAATTGGGTTAAGTGTAATTATGATGTAGCACATCGATCAAGATCACAATCTTCAGGAATGGGTTGGATTATAAGAGATCAAAATGAGAATTTCCTATACGCGGGAAATGGTAAATTTCAGGGACGAAGCACAGTTATCGAAGCCGAAATGTCTGCATTACTTTGGGCTATCCAATCCACTTGGGCCTTAGGATATCGAGATGTGATTTTTGAAGGTGACAATTTAAACCTTAACAATACTATCAACCTTCATGGAATAAATCTACACCTTCGGCATTATCTGACTACACTCTAACTATGGAAGAATCTCTTCTCGCAAATACAATTCACCCATCAACCCCGATCTGGAAATAGTGCTGCAGATCTTTTAGCATCATTATCAATAACATCATCTGTTGACTAGCGTTTATTTCCCTGTTGTCCTTTATTTCTAATACCAGTTGTAAACAATGACATTTCAACGTAATGAAATTATTGAAGGCAAAAAAAAAGACATCTGCCTACGGCTAAATACCGTTCAACCCTGACGATTTTATTCAAATAAGTTAAATAAATAACATATCCAACTTTTGTTTATATAATCCATCTAAATGAATGTCTAGCCGGCTAAACTACCATCTATTTTTTTTCTTTTTTTTAATAAATATTTTTAAAATTTTTTGATCAAATTTTAATTTAATTTATATTGATAATATAATTAGAAATCATAACATATTAAATTTAAAGTTATTTTTAATTTTTTATGCAATATTAAACATAAAATTATATTATATTTATAAATAATTATGAATTTATATATATATATATAACAATAAATAGGTCGAAAACTAGACCCACATGTAATTGCTTAGGTAATTTTTGATATTTCATTAAACGCTAGACTCATTTCAACTGTCTCACTAATACGTAGCGTGTATGCAAACATAAGTTAAAATCTATTAAGGTTTTTTATACAAAATTATTGGGTTTTTGATAAGTTGTAGGGTTAACTATCAAAACAAGCTAAACATGTAATTAGAAACTTTAGTTACAGATAGTATTTAATTATAGAGCTAATTATTTTTTTTTCACGGTTTAATAACACAATAATATTTGTTGGTTAGAATATACGTAGTGTATCTTTAAACTAGTGCGGTATCGAGGTGATAATGTACGAGAATATAGAGTTCTTTTTCCGTGTATGTTTTGCGAGTGCATCCGCATGTGAATTGTCCTCTCTTGCCTTGTGGTAAGAGAGAACCCCGGAAAATATTGTCGAAGCGTTTCAAACTCTTCCATCTCTGTTGTGAATCCTGGTCACCGTTCTGGATCTGAGACTAAATTGATTAAATTCTTTGAATCGGTGAGGAACATGTTACAGAATCGTTGCAACTTGTGCAAGCTCATCATTGCCCAGCGTAGCTCGAAAAATTCTATATGCAGTGGGGACATCCCACAGTATTTGCTTCTTATACCCATCATATTAGTTGTTCCATCATGTAGTTTGAGAATCCAACCCATTCCTGATGTGGATTCCCCCTCTTTTCAGGAGCCATCGACATAGCAGACGAAAGGTGATTGACCTTGATCGTTTGTATCGGATAGTTTTCTTATCAATACCTTTGACTACTCCCATTCATGTATTTCTGTGGATGAGAGCCATAGTTTGTTCTCCCTGCGAGCCTTCTCCAAGATTTTCACGATTGTTCGATCTACATTATTGTATATCTTGTCATTTCTGGCCTTGCATAAGAACCAAAGTATCCATGAAAATCTTTGTAGATCCATTTCTGACGATGATATTTTCGGCTAGCGTTATATTAGGTAGTCAAGATTTTCAAAGAGACTATATAGAGAAAAAAATGGTAGGTGCTGATGGGATATTCGATAGAACCTATGTTTGTCGTGCTGGTAAGCATTGAAACAGAGCTTGATACATTCTGACCTATGTGTGCAAATCTCAAATGTTTAATTATAAAGCTAATTGTTTTACCTCCACTAAATCAGTTGTATACAAATCTGGTCATCGCTGTATTTTTTTTTTCTGTAATTTATAGTTACAAAGCCTACATAATTGGTTTTTGTTTGAAGTCTATAACTCCGGAGTCGACTTTAAATATATATAGACTGTTGCAGTTCTTGTGGAACAACTAAAGGGCAATTAGGCTGGGCCTATAATATGGTCTTAAACTAAACGGTTTGATAACATTCTGATTGGGTCGTTAATCTTTAGTTGGATAGTAACTCAGATCAAGTCGGGTCACTGTTGAGGTTTTCATTTCTGAGAGAAATTATTAAAAAATGTGTCCATTGAATAATCAAATCGAGGAAACTTCATAAACGAGCAGTTCTTCTTCTCGATCTCTTGGTGCTCGAGAGAGAGCGCATTGGAGAGAGAATTTTTTTATTGGGAAGATAATTAGAAAACGAAGACTGAGGAGGAAATAAGAAGATCTGAATATATATGCGCGCTTCTTTTTTCTTCGAACTATCAGGTAATCTGAATGCGATCCTGGAATTTCTCGGATTTTGACATTGTAATCGAAGCAATTTTCGGACTTCTTTTTTTTTGTGATTGATCGAATGGGATGAAATTTCATTGAAGGTGTTTCAGATTGCGTTTACGTTGTTATTTGCTATGCTATAGTTGAAATTTTTCTCGGTTGCTATCACTGTGGATTTTGCTGTTTCTCTGTTATATAACGATGTTATTTGTATTTTTAGTTTTTCTTGCATCGATTAAAGAGTCTATGCATTGCGAGAATCAGTATTTAGTTATAGATCTCAGTTTTCGTCGTTCTCTGTATTGGTTATGTTGCGGCTACTTTTAAAAGTTCTTGGTTTCTAGTTAGGGATTGTGTTCGATAAAGCTTCAAGGGTTGACCCGATTTGGGGAATTTAATTATAAGGCAGGAGAATGATGAAAAGTCTTGTGGTTTTTCAGGGTGAGATTCTGCTGTTAATTGGCAAATTTTGTTGATGCAATCAAGGATTTTCAGCGAAGAAGGAGGTGACTTTTCGTTGTTGTAAAAATGGATGATGTTGCTGGTTTACAAGAGGCAGCTGGATCCAGATTTAGTCAGTTTGAGTTGATAGGAAGAGGATCGTTTGGTGATGTCTACAGAGCGTAAGTATTTTATAGATTTCCCAGTAGTTTCTTATATCTTGATCAGATGGATGCTTTTGTGTGTAGTCTGAGTGCCACAGAACACACTACATGTGTAAGTCGTAACTCTAGGGTAGTTAGCGGATATATCATAAACATAAATGCTGATGGTTCTTCAACTCCTTGAAATATATTTACCCGCATTGTGAAATTATGTAACCTTTCAGATCTTCTCCTCTTATTTTTTTGCTCGCTGGTTCTTTCTCTGGCAAGAATAGTCGCACTGCTAGATGTGTTTTCATCTGATATATAAAAAGTCCCGAAAACATCTTTTCTAGTTTTCTATCATACAACACTAGCAATATGTGAGGCTAATCTGACCCACTATGTTTACATTTCTTGGTAGAGAAATATAGAGACTCGGGTAGTTTATTGATATAAAAAGCAGACTTTTTTGCAATAAATAGTACCCCTTTCCAAGCTTGATCGAGGAGAATCTGAGTGGCATTGATTTCTGTCTTGTCATATAAGGACTGACTAAGAAGTAAGAACGGTTGTGTCTGCCTTAAACTTATGATGAGCTGTTGCCTTTGCTTATCAGTTTTGACGCGGACCTCAACAAAGAAGTTGCCATTAAAGTTATTGATCTCGAAGAATCGTAAGTATTTGTGTTTTTATATGATTTTCTCACTATCAAATATATAATTTTCATTTACACGTTTTAAATATTCTGTTTGCCCTCTAGCAAAATTGATCACTTTTAATATTGTATATGCTACTTATTTTCGATTCACAAAGGCATTAATAGATATTTGATTTCTCTGTAAAGTAGCTACAGTTTTCAGTTGTGGACTCTTACCACAATGATCAGTGCCCTTTTCTAACTAGCCCTTTTGCTTCATATCTGACAGCGAAGACGAGATTGAAGATATACAGAAGGTATCTCTTGGATTGACATAATTTTGGGTTAGTATTACTGATGCAAGGTTGTCATTTTCACGCTTTGTTATTAACCCCAGGAAATTTCAGTTTTGTCACAATGTCGTTCCCCATACATTACCGAATACTATGGTTCTTACCTTCAGCAAACCAAGTTATGGATTATTATGGAATATATGGCTGGTGGATCAGTTGCTGACCTTGTACGTTGTTTCACTTCTTTGCTGAGTTAAGAAATATAATTGTTTGTTTGGTGATGTACACATCTTTGTGGATATCTTATTCTAAAAGAATCAATACTTTAATTCTCGCTGGTGCGAATTATAATCTCCAAACAATATTGCATGTGTAGCTTCAACCAGGTAATCCATTGGATGAAATTTCAATTGCTTGTATTACGCGTGATCTACTTCATGCTGTTGAATATCTCCACACTGAGGGAAAGATCCACAGAGATATCAAAGGTTTTCTCTGCTAATATATTCTAAAGTCTCAACTATTTTTGATCCAAATGTCTCTCATCGCTAGTTGCATGATAATTTGTTTTCCTATTTTTGCAGCTGCTAATATTTTGTTGACTGAGAACGGTGATGTGAAGGTATTCTCTACGTCTTAAACTTAATTCATAAAATTCTTAAATTTCTTATATATCTGAGTGGTTTAGTGGTACTGCTGAGCTCCAACTTCTTTCACATATATCAGGTCGCGGACTTTGGTGTGTCTGCACAATTAACCCGGACAATATCAAGGAGAAAGGTGCTTAATTTATGCTAATGAAATTCCTGATTCTATATCGTATTTCTTTCTTCATCATTTGTTGTGCTTACTGTTCCAGGAATTAGAAATCCTCTTAAATAGGCCTACCCACTTTGTTACCCTTATTGCTCTGTCTTTGTACAGTTTCAGTTCTTATAAGTTATTTCACAGGATCTTGTGCATGCATTTTCATAGTCTAATCATTCCAGTGTTTGTACATGTTGAATTTTTATGTCATAAGTGGTACACTATGAATCTGAAGGACAATTAAACTTTTTATCATGTTCAGCTCTCCCCTGTGATGTTTAACTAGTTGGGGTGCATTTGCTAATTATGTAAAATTGACAGACATTTGTAGGAACACCATTTTGGATGGCACCAGAAGTGATTCAGAACTCAGAAGGGTATAATGAGAAGGTATCTTGTCCATAGCTCATTTGGTTCTTCTAGCTAACCCAATCTTCTGTGTTTGTCCTTGCTTTATTTGTTTCGTAGCCCTTTCAATTTTTGTCTTTTCTGTTGCTGTGTTGCTAATTTCCAGGCAGATATATGGTCTCTCGGAATAACGATGATTGAGATGGCAAAAGGAGAACCTCCACTTGCTGACCTTCATCCTATGAGAGTGCTTTTTATCATTCCTCGGGAAAGCCCTCCTCAGGTTTCGTATTTCTACTTTTATTTTTGTCACGAGAAGACTTGTTCGATGGTTGCAATGCATTGCTTGTGAGGAAACCTAATATGCATATCTCTTGATTGCGAAGTTGTCTTTCATGAGCTTGATATTTTAATTTTTGTATTTCATCTGCAGTTAGATGAGCATTTTTCACGTCCTTTGAAAGAATTTGTTTCGGTTTGCTTGAAAAAGGCTCCGGCTGAGGTACTTGTAGTGCAATCTCTGATCTTTACTGCAAGCAGTGGCATGCCAAGATCTCTCATACAACTATTCCTTATGCTTTCAGAGACCAAGTGCGAAAGAACTTCTCAAACATAGATTTATAAAGAATGCTAGGAAAAGCCCGAAACTTCTCGAGAGAATAAGGTTTGATGTTTGTTCACATCAACAACGCTGCTAATTTGGTGGTGTGACAATAGATATGCAGTTTCATATGTAGATGGTTTTTCCCGTTGGTTAGTTATTTGCTTTGTGCCAAAAGAAAGTAGAAAACAGGACGATTCTAATGCTGTTCTCTTTTGTTGTTTGAAGGGCACGGCCTAAATACCAAGTAAAGGAGGATGAAGAGACTCCAAGGAATGGTCAAAAATCTCTGGTCGAATCATCTAGTACTGTTAGAGTGGCTAGAGATGAAAGAAGCCAAGGAACTTCTGGAAATAGGTATGGATAAATGGTGTACTCGTGGTGTTTCTTCTCCCTTTCTTGTTCATCAAAATGTAACAACTTGTAGTTACAGTTTTCAGGCGAAAACTGTCAAAAATGCTGGGTGGGACTTTAGCATTGGGGGTTCTCAGGGTGCTGGAACAGTTCGAGCTTTAAAACCTCCACAAGCTAGGGAAAGGCGCCAAGAACCAAGTTCTAATCAAACCTTTCAAAAAACATCACGAGCCAGTGGTAGTCAATTGTCTTCTACTTCTGGTGCTGCAGTTCCCGAAATCTCTAAAAGAAGTTTTGTTAAAAGAGACTCTTATCAGAATGACTTTCAAGACGAAGTAAGTTCCTTACCTCTGGTGTACCTAGATGCAGCCCATATATCACCTGATACCTTTTTCTGATTAGCAGTTTGCTAGGTAGATCATACTTTTCTCATCCTTGTCATTCTGGATTTCAGGATGATTCATCACTAAGTGGTTCCGGAACTGTTGTCATAAGATCTCCAAGAAGCTCTCAATCATCCTCAGTATTTCGTGATCAAACCTCTGGGGTATTGGAAATTCTTTCTCTCTTATATTCTTAAAAGCAGGTCTCTTTGCTCTGCCGAGGCCCTGTCTTGCTGCTCCAACAACTTGTATGTCTGATTCCAGTTCTGTGTAGTCTAGCAGCAGGTATACGTCTTTTGATGATGCTTCTACAAGTGGAACTGTTGTTGTGCGTGGGCAGAATGATGATTCTGGATCACCTCGTACCCCAAAATCTAGATTAGGGCTTCAGGAAAGAAGTTCCAGTGCCTCAGAAGATAGCGTAGCAAATCTTGCAGAGGTTGTTTAGCTTGTTTATAATTATCTTTTGTCTCTGAAATTACATGTTATTTTCCTGTGTTCTTGCTCATTCATACAATTCATTCCAATTCTTTTCAGGCAAAGGTAGCACTTGAAGCAGGTTTCAGAAGAGCGAATGCTAGGGAAAGACTAGGCAATGACAAGGTTAATAAAAGAAGGGAACAAGCAACAGATAGGTCTGATGATTACTTAAGGTTCGTGTGTGTGTATGTATACGAACCTTCTCCTTAACACAGGTTTTGTCTGGTTATCTCTGACATGAAGATGTTACCTTTCAGAAATTCCCGCAATCATTCTGATAAACAAAAACCACTCTTGGTATCGCAACAAGTGAGTGATGAAGATGACTCGAAATTGGCATCATTGTCTGCATCATTGTCACTATTGCTCTTACCATCCCTGAAAGAGGTGAGCTTCTACATATGGTATCTATAATCTAATGAACATTTGACATCTTTCTTCTCTTCAATGAGTTAGGAGTTGCCTTCAATTTTAAGAAAAAAGGTTTCGTTTTGAGTTAGAGGCTGGAAATGATGTAGGCTCTTGGAGGTGACGACTCAAAAGGATCTGTTGGACATAGAGTTACGAGATCCTTGGTGTACATGGAACG
Organism: Pugionium dolabratum; assembly: GCA_018901945.1. Lineage (NCBI taxonomy): Eukaryota > Viridiplantae > Streptophyta > Magnoliopsida > Brassicales > Brassicaceae > Pugionium > Pugionium dolabratum. The sequence goes on from JAEVFF010000509.1 coordinate 23,126, forward strand.
CGAAAAGCCTGGTTCTTGTGAAGCTTTTATTGCCAAGCTGATTGAACAGTTGGGAAGGTACGCGTAAAGGAACACAAACATTATCAGCCATCTTATTGTCGATACCTTTTATCTAATGAACCTCAAAAACCATCATACAGTTCAAAGGAAACGTCGGTGAAAGAACTACGAGACATGGCTATCCGTGTGTTCGGTAAGACAATGACCAATGATGCAGAAAACAAAAGAAAACAAGCTAGCAAAGAGTTTACTTCCAGTTCAAATGTTAGCCCACTTGGAAAATTCTTATTCTCAAGGTTTGACTGATGAAATTACATTTTTTCCTGAATTTGGAACCTCAAAGTCGAAAACAGATTTATAACTTCAAGTTGTTCTTTTTTCTCTGTGTTTGCAGATGGATAGGCCAAACATCGCGTGATCTTAACCCAAGTTGAGACACAGGCATAAGACCGAACATAAAGATGGTATTTGTGTATGTTTGTCTTTACATTGGATTAATGCATTGAATTTTGGTATTTGTGTATAATTTTTCAGCAGAAAAAGGTTGTATTTATAATTTTTAAATTCCTTTTCCCTTCCTTATTGGGCTCTTTTATTTTTTTCCTTCCTGGTTTTTTCGAGAGGAAGCTTATTCTTAGTTGTATAATTAAGGGCTTGCCTTTATCTGTGACAGTATGTAATCAACCATTTCACTCATAAGTCATAACTATTGCTCGATTTTTGTTTACTTCTTCTATTAGTTCAATTGACACAAGTAAAGAATCTTCTTTTTGATTAGAATGGCCATCACAATATGGTTTTATTTGGCCATGGAAGACGATGTCACATTCGAGGAATTCTTTGTGCTCTATGATGGAGGGTTGTCTCCTGAAGATCCTCAACCTCAAGCGGTGGTTTTGCATTCTCATTTTGGCCCATCCTTGCTCCTCATATAATGCTTGAGAGTATTATTCTTGTTTTTTTAGATGTTTACTTTTTACTTCACCTTTGCAAAGAAAGGTAGCCTTTAGATGCGGGTGATTGGTCTTGGCTCATGTCAACGACCAAGAAATCCGTTAAGACTAAATAAATTCCAATCTAAAAGGGTTCAATGACTCCTGAATGATATTTGTATGCATGAGTGTTAACTAAAGGGTTGAGAGAAGATTTGATGTCCTTGGTTCTCAATCTGTTCGCAGTTTTTGTGAACATCACATTTACGTTATGTCATATGTAGCAAATGAACTTGGATCTAACATGGAAAATATTTTATGTATCAAAATCAAAAATGAAACAAAATTTCATTTATAGAATATGTAAAATGATGAATTTTGTGTAGAAAATAAATTAATTTACTATGAAATCATTTATCCCAAATAATTAGGATAAAAATCTATCCTCAGCCAATGACAGCCCAACACGTGTTCTAATCCTTTCCTTACTCTTCAACCAATCTAAACGCCCAATCACTGCGCGCCACGTCGCACATACTCTCTCTTTTACATTACATTATTTCAATATTTATACTTTCATTCGCTAATTTTACTTCTCCTACCACATGTGTAAACACTAACGTTCAAAATTGATTTCTTTAGATAAAACAGTTCTAACTAAAACTAATTTTAGAAAAATCTTAATGGTAAGAAGGTTACGAAAACATTCATTTTTTATTTCTCTAATTCTAAAGCTTCAAAAAGCGACACGTAAAATACGTAGATGATGATTAAAGTGGACTCTTTTTGGTCGGAAATATTTTATTTTTAAAGTCCTATAGTCACTGAGTTACGAAACGCAGTTTTTATGTAAAGTGTTATCATCCACGTGGCTCAGACACCGCGTCAAAAACGCAGAAACGTGATACCCAATTGTTCACTTGTTCTACTGAAGTTAATCAGCCGACCGTGTCTACCGTGACTGTCTGTCACCTTCACATATCTGACAGTATCACGTGTCGCCACACGTGCCGGTTGTGAAAGGTTCAAGATTGCAGTTTTAAACGATAAATATATAATACATTTCCAATTCCTTACTCTATTTTTTTATTTTATAATAATAAAGCAGTGTTGGTTTTTTTTCTCCAGCCCTATTCCTTTTTTTATTTTAAAAAATTAATGGGCAATTAACTAAAATAGCACCATTTCAAGTTTTTGTTTTAAATATAGCACTAGTCATTTAAATTTTTAAAAATAACACAAATTTAATACTAAAATAATTGAAAACTTATTCCTAATAAAAAAAAATTAAACTCTAAATTGGAAAAAGTGAACCCAAACATTATGTTTTAATTTTATATATATATATATATATTTTATTTAAGGTAAATAATTATTTTTACATAATAATTTATGCTATTTTAGGAATTTTAGTTTTAGTGTGTTAAATTTGGAAGATAAACTTAAAATGATGCTATTTTAGGGTATTACTCAAAATTATTCTCTCTCCGTTTAATTTATAGAATTTTTGTAGTTATACCCTTCTATTTGTTAAAATTATGACCCTAGCTTTATTTTGTTGATTATATTCAACATAATATAATTTTTTTTAATTCAAAAATTTTAAGACATAAAATTACACTACACAACATAAAATAATAATTTAGTTTAATTATTATCATTAATATATTTCCCCAAAATGATCTATTAATATATCTCGAGGTTAATTATTTTTATTTCTTCAAAAACAATTTTCTTGAAAAGTGTTTTCTTATTTTTAATTTATCTTTGAATTTTCCACAAATGATCAATTAATGTTTCATCTTTAATTTTTCTATTTTTCATGTGTTTTTAATTTTAAATTAGTTCATCAATGCATTTTTATTTAATATATGGTATTGTGGTATTTTAAAACTTTCATAATCTAAATAACTAGTGTTATTATGTATAAATATGTATGTAAAAAATATCAACGTTTTTGTTTAAAATTTACTTAATAACATATAATAGTTGAGGGACTAAATTATAAATTAAAAAAATTTCACTCCAAATTTACTTAATAACATACAATAGTAAAATTTCTTTTTTACCATAATCTATTTTAAAGCATAAGATTAGTTATTGGAAATTATTTTTTACTGGTCATAAAACTCTTATATAGATTTTAATACTAAAAATCGTGTACTTCTAATGTAAAAATAACTTAGTAAATAAAACCTTTTTAAAACTGAACTCTAGTTTGAGTTCAAAAGTCTGGTAGGTATTTCTTCGTTACGGAATAATAAAAATACAAGGTGAATTGAAACTGAAATTAAAAAGTGAATTATATATTTTTAACATGTTTTTAAAAGTTTAACACTAAGTTCAAAAATTGGTGAAACAAAATATGTGTCAATTCATTTATTATAAGGTAATTTTAAAAGTAATATCAGAAAACGTTACTGTTCGTGTTTTACGTTAACGTAACTCGTAAGTCATCTATCAAACCCTACGTTAAAATAACAATATTTGGAAAAGAAAAGAAAAACTAATGAAATTGTCAATTGGTCGTTGGCCTTTGATGTGTTCTAATTTTCTGAATAAATAATAGATGTGAAGGGATAAGTGGGCCCACTTTTCGCTGTCCGTGCATACTTCAATCTTCTTAAATGTTGAAAACAAAAAGCCAAAGAGGCATTATTACAACCGTCCACGTGAAAGTGATGATGAACTGCAACCGTTGGATCTGAGCGATAGTGCCTTAACTCCTTATACGTATTGATCGCAAAATTGGAGACAAAAATCCAATCAGATCTCACCTTCTTTGTCTCTCATTATGAAGCCGCCCTTCTAATCCTAAACGTCATCGTTTCACCACTTCAAACTTGTTAATTTTGCAGAATTAGTCCTTTTAGTTAACAGATTTTATGCGTAAAGAATTATTCTAACATACGCCGCAGCCAGAGATGGGGTCCTCTTCCCAGGATGCGACACTTGGACACAACCCGACGATGCATTGTGTCCGCACATCTATTTTTATTTATCTCTTATATTAAATTTATTTTTAATTTGACCTCAGATTGCACTAAGTATTTACCTTTTCTGTTCTCGAAATTAGTTGACAATGACACACCACATTTTACAAAATTTTCATAGTGAAACAAAAATTTCAAGAATCCATATTTGCGATTGACACATGAACGATATTGAGAACTCAGTTGCCATAAACAAAAGATTATAAGTTCATAACAATAGTTGATTTCTTCTGTTACGTTGATAATATATACATACATAACGATCTTTCCATGTCAGCTGATTTGTCTGTCTCGATTTTTATGTAAAACAACGGATAATATATTTTTACGACAAAAAAAAGCTACGAAGATAACGCAATTGCTCTTAATTAGAAAACACGACGCGTCAGTCGTCACAGACTAAAGAGGCGACCATCAACACGGCCTATTCACCCGGAGGAGCTAAGTTAAGATCCAGATTCAACGGCTGAGATTTCTTCTCAGCTTCACCTTCGAAATCAACGACCGATGACGAATCTGACTCGCTCTGGACTCCACAGGTTGCCGTCGGCGGAGGAAATGCCGTCATGTTACAGTTGTATACGGGATGGGCGATCTGAATCTGATAACATGCGCCGCCGCTGCCTAAACTGAGCTCGAGCTGCGGAGATACGACTAATGGCGCTGCTGTGGGAGAGATAGACTCGACGGTGCTACACTGACTAGAACTACGAGAGAAACCGCCGTCTACGGCCGCCGTTTTCGCGCCAAGCTCGGGAAACGTCGGGAAATTCGTTTTAGCCTTAGCGCCGCGAAACTCACGCGCAGCTGCGTCGTAAGCACGCGCTGCCTGTTGAGCGGTGTCGAATGTCCCGAGCCAGACCCGGGTTTTCTTACCCGGATCTCGGATCTCCGCCGCGTATCTTCCCCACGGACGTTTCCTTACGCCTCTGTAACGAATCTCATTCGCATTGCTCTCAATAGGAGAAACCGGTTGGGGTTTCAAACCCATCTTCTTCATGATAATCAAAAGACTTAATATTTTGAAAAATTGGAGAAAAGAAACGAGAAGATCGGTGAAAGAGTTGTGGTAATGAAAAAAGAAGCGTATTTTTATAGACCGAAGGAAAGAGAGTGTAAAGCGAACGCTCCTTTTACGGAGCTTTCCTGTGAACAGTCAAAGCCATTTAGATGGTATATTACACAAAACCGGCTTCTTTGCCACCCTCTTATATATAGCCACGTGTTTATGTTCGTGCAATAGCTCAAACTTTTCTTCTTTAGAATTTATCTTCAAACGTAGACTGCACAAATTACAAGGCGTTCAACGACATATGAGTACGATTGATATTTGCGAATTAAAATTAAAGCTACTGACTTATTAATAATATATAATTCTAATTGATTGAGATTTTGTTTGTTTCATAAAATTATTATAACAAACGGGAACCCATATATCGAACACTGACAACAAAGTAAATTATCTTATCCACCAAAATTGTGTTATATATATATATATTGTTTTATCACCATTTAAATTCAATATTAACTAGAGCAATGTAGATGAATAGGCTTGAGATAAAAAAAAAACATTGCTAGATATATCTTATAGAACCAAATATGAATTGTGTTTGTGTAATTTGACTTTCACAGAAATTTTATAAATAAAGAGATCTTGTTCGATGTTAAAACACTTTAAATACTACGAAAATAAATTCTTTGTTATATTTAAAACGTTTGTTTGATAAGAAATTCAGATATAAAAGGTTATCTTCGGAGAATGAGATAGTTCCTAATAAATTATCATCAAATGGATAGTCCCTCAATTTTTTATAAAAATTATTTTAATAGTTTTATACATACCTTGAAAAACATGGAAATTTCAACCATACTTTAGTAATATACTTCATAGATTTCAGTTCACAGTAAAAATATGTGCACAGTAAAAAATTTCATAACATTGAACTTCATAGAATTCAGTTAATCAAACTTTCAATCTTGTTGTATCTAGGTTTTTGGGTTACAACATATAAACTCAATTTTTAATGTTTATATTATTGAATAGGAAATAAGAGAGAATAAAAAGAATTGAATGGTTGATTAATAAAGTCGGTTACAACTTTTACCTTGAGGCTACTTCTGACCTATTACAATATATCCTTCTCATTTATGTCACAAATCTTTCATTTAATATTTTCAATTCGCCTAATTTTCAACATATTAATCATTATTTATTATAAATATTCATAAACGTCTATTAATGTCTTTTTTAAGAAAGTTTGTTGTCATCCTTTATGAGATCGGACATGTCGTTAAACTTTACGGCAATTCTTTAGTAATTATTTATCTACCTTCTGATATTGGAACTTCGTCATGATGGACCAACAATAACCCACTTCCAACAATACTTACGATCCAATGTTCAAAAATGCATAGCGGGAAATAAATTGGTACCGATATAACGACTAAGATATATTTAACAGACTCAGATTTTAGAATTAGAATTTGAAAAATTACGGACAACGACTTTAAATTAAATAAATACAAATAAAGCAGCGGGTGCGGCGCATCAATAAGCTGAGAAAATTTGGAAACGTGGCACAATCAGACGAGGATGCACGGCTTAGAAACCGTGTTGTAATGAAAACGCGTGAAGGTCACGTTTCAGGGTCCCACTCCTACCTTCACTCAAATCCGTTTCAGGAATCGAGCGTTCTGCGTTTGACTGATATATGTGAGCTAAAGTAGCCGCCCCCTTCCGCTAAAATCCAAACATTCGAGTCCCACTGTTTATTTTAAATCATTTATTTTTGTTTTCTTTGTATTAATCTTTTCACGCCACGTGGTAACAGAGACGCGTGTCTTTTAACGATGGTGGGCCCATCCGTCAATACTTTTAGTTGAGTCTTTTGTCTTGTTTTAAAGACGGAATTAAATTTGACGGCAGGAGGAGACCGTGACTTTCTAAATTTTTATTAATTAAGTTTGGTTAATGTTCAATTATTGTGGTTGTGTGTTTTTTTTTTATCTTAACGATTCGGTCAACAGTCGACACTTAAACTTATGTCTTCACGCTTTCATTTATGGATTGGGTATTATTGTGCCCATGCATTAAGTTCTAACTTACAAAATTCAAACAGTAGCATGTATTAATTATTTAATGGCGACATATAAAGTTGAATTTTAATCAAATATTATCCATGCTTTTCTTGATCAAATTTCAGATTCCTATATATTTGTTACCCTACTTGACAATCTTATAATGGTTAAATGTTTATATCTGATACAAATTATAAGAAAATGGAACTCTGCGTAGGCTTTTACATCAAGTCAAGCCATTTAATTTTTCATTTTCCTCGATCGAGCTTTCAATTTTCATTTTTTTCTATGATCATTTGATGGAGACGATTTCTAATACACAATATTCCTTCTTATTTTTTTATTATCTAATACTCAATATTCCTTCTTATTTTTTTGTCTAATAATCAATATTCCTTCTTACTTTTTTTCTTTCTAAGAGAAGTAACGATCTCTTATCTTATTTTACTAATTGTAATGTGTTCTGCTTAAAGAAATTAGATGTAACCATCATATATATACATGTCATCTTTAAGGTAAATACATCATAAACGCCACTTTTCAAGCTAATACATAATATATATATAACCACTAATAAAATATTTCATATAAATAAAATATATAAATCTAAGGGGAAAATTATCAAATATATTGGAATTTTAACATATTTAACCAAAACCAGTCCATCACACATACATTAAATATTTTTACATTCTCTCATTTGAATGGAAAGAACATTAATTCTCAAAACAATGATATGTTTTCTATCTACCATAAATATATAAACATATTTTAATGATAATATACATTTAAATAAATATATAGTGCTAGCATACTGCATACATAATACACATACCAAAATAAGAAGATCAAGGCTTTAACTATAACACTCAATAGATTCTAATCCGCACGACTACGCGATATATTTTTTTTTAAATTTTTATTTTTGATTTTTATTTGTTTTAAGTATTTTAAATTGTTATGTTTGCATGATTTTTGTATATGATGTATTTTGAATCTATTGGTGAATTTAAATTAATAATTAACCTAGCGTTTGGATGTTTTTGGTTTTTAAATCAATTTTGATAACCGAAAACGTGTATTGTTTATTTTTTCTAACAATTATTACCCAAATAAATTTAACATTTACAATTATGGTTATATGATTTTTTTAAGCTTAGTTATGTTTGAATTTAAAATTGATTACATTTTATACAATATACATTTTAAAAAGAAATTCAACAGATAATTGGAAAAAAAGAAGTAAAAAGAAATCAATTCTTCTTTCACACATACCAATAGTAAAAATAATTAAATTTATTTAACATTATATAATAAATGAACAATACATACTAATTAAATATGTAAATGTGTTTAGAGAATAATGGTGTACAAAATTCTGTATTTGGACACATTACATAATAACTTACCATTAATTTACTCCTGATTTAAAATAAATAAATAAAATTTAAAAACAATTAAAAAGATAAACTCGTTCATAATACACCTAAAAGTTACTTTCCGTTTAATTTTTTCAAAAAAAAACCGAGAGAAGAACGCGAAAGCGATTCAACTTTGCGATTCTTCTCTCGGAATTGCCATGAAATACGAAACTTTCTTCTAAATTCATGAGATAATAAGAGATAACATGCAATCGAAAACCGATCTGCAAAAAAAATATGGCTGAAATCGATTTTGTTCGCGATTTTTAGGGTTTTTCGCGATTTGAAAAAAATTAGGGTTTTTAGATTTTAATGGAAAATGTCGTTAATAGAACTTCAAATACATTCGAAACAATTATTGATTTCAATATACGGGGTTAGAACTATAGGAAAATAATCAGATTCGATTACATCAACTTAACTTCAAAACTCGAAAAAAAAATTGGAGGTTTTTAGATTACGTGGAATAATAGGTTCGTTTAGATTGAAATATATTAATTATATTGTTAATTTCGATTTAAGATCTTCAATCTATGCTAATTAAAAAATAAACGATTTTATTGAATCCCTAAACTCACAAAATCGCAAAAACGATGAATATTCATGATTTAAATATTGATTTTAATTTTTAAAAATATTTTAAATAGATAAAATATTTATATTGGGATGATATTAATAAGGATGTATTTTGGTATCTACTCATTAGAAATTGTTTGATGTTTTTGATTATTAAAAGAATTTGAATAAAGCTATAGATTTAGTTAGAATTACAATTTCATCTAACAAATATTAACAAAAGAAAAACATTTTTAATTTACAATTCTATGATTATTAAAAATTAATTTGATTATTAGTTAAAATATAAATTGTTAATAAGTTAAATATATTAATCTAATATAAATAACAAAACACATTTGTAAAAAATATTAGAACATATATATATATATATATTTTTATATAAAGTGGAGGAAAAAAATAAATGTATAATAAAACAGTTATTAAAAATTTAATTATATTAGAAAACTCATTATAAATTATATGTAATACTAATATTTTTAAAAATAATTCCTTTTCAACAAATTATATGAAATATCTGTTAAATATTTTATAGTTCTTAATTACCACTTATTACATTGAAAATTTGGAAACAATTTAATTTTTAAAAAATATTATAATAAAGAAAAATATATAATAATTAAAAATGTAAATATGTTTATCAAATACTTGTGTACAATATTATAATTGTGCAAATATTACAACAGTCGTAGTCATAAATAAAAATTATAATTAAAAATAATTTAAAAATAATTAAACAATAATAGCTTTCCTTTTAAGTTTATTACGTCATTATCTTATAAAATTAAAAAAAATCCCAGAGAAAAACGCGAAGGCGATTCACCTTCATGATTCTTCTCTTCGGGATTTTGCACTCGAAATCGACATGCAATAACAAAAATCAACAAAGATGAAGAGGCGAAGGAGGTGTACGGGATGGAAAACCAATCTCCAACAAAGGTAAGCCTCAAATTGATCGTTTTTTCAATTTCTATGGTTTTTCCGGTTTGAAAAAATTAGGAGTTTTAGTTTATAATGGAATCGTTAGTTAATATGACTTGAAATACATTGAAAACAATTGATAATTTCTATATAAAAGGTTAGATCTATCCGAAATTTTTTCAGATACGATTATATGAAAGTAACTTCAAATAACGAAAAATAGATTGGGGGTTTAGTAGATTAGGTGGAATGTTAGGATGATATAACTTAAAATAGATTGTTTAGATTGTTAATTTCAGTTTAAAAACTTCAATCTCTGGAAGTTAAAAAAACAAAGAAACCCTTTGTTTGAAACCCTAAACTCACGGAGTAATGTGTAAAATAATACATTTTAACAATTTTTATAAAAAAAATTACAAAAAGATGATGATTCATCTTTAACTAAATTAATTAAGGGTTTCGGCCAATTCATACACAAACTTTCCTTTGTGGTTACGATTCGATTATGAACTTTGTATCTGTGCTATTTCATTCACAAACTTATTGGTATGCGCCATAACATACGTTGACTTGACAGTGTTAGTCAAACCGTTAAGTGCTGCTTAATCAGATAATAGGAAATTAGTTAATTTTAAATATTAACCATATAATTAGTTAAACGACGTCGTTTTATTCGTTATAGACAATTGTCGAAAACGTTGTTTGTTTGTTACTTGCAAATTAGGTCTAATTTCCCCAAATTAGGAGGCCAAAGGTGGGGATTTTTCCCATACGAACAACCAAAATCGGGTGTCACAAAATCGACTGATTGGAAGCTTTTGGAGGTCAGTGGAGCTGCTAATCGAAGAAATGAGACAAGGGTTTGTGTTAATCGAAGAAAATCGATTCGTTTTAGGGTTTGTGTAAACCCAGATGTGAATCGAAGAAAATCGATTTGTTTAGGGTTTGTGTGTTCCGATTTAGTTAGGGCTTTTGTGCGATTTGTTTATCTGTTCTTCCTCGTCCTCTTCTTTGTGCGATTTTGTGCGATTTCAAAAGCACAAATTTCTGAAAAATTATGAACCCTCATTCGACACTCCACAAAACGAGAACACAAAAAACCCAATTCGAAATACATACCAAAGCCTTCTCCACCCTAATTTTGCGTCAAATTGATACTCCAAAATCTGAAAATTTACAAAACCCTAATTTTTATTCTGCCATTTTCGTTGCACCATGGGAAGAGAAGATGAAGTTGGACGACGACATTTTTGTACTTTCCTAAAAATCATTTAATAAAATTGTGTCGTCGCTGACCTGTCATTCCAGTCAGCTTCGATTAACGGTGGGTTAAACGTCGTTTATCCCTAATGTATGATTAATATAAATTAATCAAGTCAATGTATGCTACGGCGCTGACCAATAAATTCGTGAATAAAATAGCACAGGTACAAAGTTCGTAATCGAATCGTAACCACGTAGAAAAGATTGTGTATAAATTGACCGAAATCCCAAATTAATTATATAATAATATAATATATAAACAGTAGTATACTTAATACACAAATTATTTGTTTATATTAAAATTAATTCTCTTTAATATGAAAACCATACATATATAATTAGTAAGAACACTTATATTGTATGAAATATATAAATAATAAAACAACAACTTAATTTTAAAACAAATTATTAATATTTTACTACTAAATAGTTAAAAACATAAAATATCATAACACATCAACACACAACGGTTCAAATATTACAAATAATAATAAAACATAATGCGAATAGAAATTAAAAAGTTGTTCACATATTATAGACATTCATCACACATTGTTCAAAGATAAAATAACTAATATTATTACAAATATAGATTAATCATATGAATGGTTACCCAACACATTCATTTAGAAGCTGAAGCATCATCATCATCATCATCATCATCATCACCATCATCATCATCATCATCATCATCATTATCAACATCATCAAGATCTATTACACTTCCCGACATGTTAATGAATGTCAAGTTAATGAACCTAATCAATTTAGATGAAAGATAATTTATAGTTAGATTTCGGTAATAAATATTATAGAAACACTTTAAACAATTGTTTACACACGATTTCATGAACTTACTTATCCCTCAACTTCCGAGATTCAGGTATAATAGGATCTAATTCAAACTTTGACATATCGCCACCATCAATAAGATGTCCATGATCTTAACACAAAATAAAAATATATTAAAAATAATACTTGAAAACTATAAAAATAAGATTAGAACTACTTACAACCAGTAGTGTTTATACGCCAGTACGTTAGAGCACACACAATGACATCATCTTTATTTTCACAAATAGAATAGATCAATAGCCAGTTTACCAAAGCAAATACAATCTAGGCTGTATTCTTTACAACAAATAAAAATTATTATATATCGTATAAAGCCTACCTATAGTGAAAAATGTAATTAATATTTAAATTACATTGTGTCTTTAAATTTGAAAGAAAGTGTTTCGATTGATAGTGGGAATAGAGAATCTTCAGATTCAGAATCTAGAATTAGAAGTTCTCCCATCTCATGAATAACTCCTATCACATCTTTAATAAAAAAAACAAATTATTAATATTTTAAAGAAAATAAAAAATGTAATTAATTCATTAATCAAAATTTAAATCATTACCAACTGGATAACATGGATCTACATTTCGACCAACAATCTTGCTAAACCTTGTAAACTTCATGAAGTGCTTTTTTATTTTTGAAGTAATCTTTCCAATAATAGTTTTCTCAAGAAGATGGATAGTCCATATATTTTTAGTATTACGCTTCACACCATTAATTATAATCACAACAAAGTTCTCAAGAGTATGCCACTTATCTTCTTTTAGGTTATTAAGATAACGTGGAGTTGTAGGACCATAATAAATCATTGACTCAATCTTAGATCCCTAAACAATGAATACACTTAATTAAAATATTACATGCATACAAATTAAACAGTATATAATTTAGTGTGTTAGAATACTTACATATTCATCAGCCAAGAGAAAATGTAAACCTTCCTGACCTTTTTCATTTTTGTTAGGCCATTGTTTTAGAACCTTAACACGTATTTTACAAGATATTTTCCATGGATGGAAATGTTGAAAACTATCATTGTGATCCACTTTTTAATTTTGTTTTGAGAAGATGTTTTTTTAAAGGAGTAGTTCAGTTAGTTGAATAAAAACTGAACTTACACAATACAATGAAACATGTTTATATAGAATGAAAAAACCATCTTTCCACCACATAAAAAGAAAATTTTGAAAATTAAAAAACAAAATCATGATTTCAATATGAGAAAAATATATTCCATAAATACTGTTTACTTTTTATCATGTAATGAAAATTTTACTTTAGCAGTGAGTTTATTCACTACTACACAAAATAAATATAACTGACGTTATGGTTTGAAAAGTGATTTTGTGGGTTTTCAAATCTGTCTTTTGTGTTTCTCAACGAATTTGTAACCCCAAAAACTACATTTAATTCTATTTGATAGTTTTTTTAATTGTTGTACACATTTAATACAAAATTAAAATTTTAAAACGTACAAGCATTTTTCAAAGATGCTCTCAACATAAATGTTTTTTCAGGTACAAAAGTTTTGATTAGTTTGAAAAAAATGAAATCGATTTAATATATAATCTAATAAATAAACATTGTTATTGCACTTTTATGAATTAATATATATATATATATATATTAATTGTATTACACTAAATTCAAACTTACTAATGTTTTGTAATGAAGATTTTTATACAAACGTAAAGATAATATGTTGTACGTGTATTACGTAATTTACTAAGTAAAGCAACATAAAATTGTAAAAACATATGTAATTTGAATAAAATTTGAATTATTTACAAAATGAATATGTGTCAAATATTTTGAAAAACTTCTTTAAATACAATATTCATAGTTTTCTTTAAACGATTTCCTTATTTGTCAATAATTAAAATCTTCAAATCCTTCTTAGATGTCACTCTAGAAATAGCTACGTATAGTTGTCTATTTGAAAACACTGGTATTGGTAAAAAAATTCCAACATGAGATAACGATTGCCCTTGACTCTTATTAATTATGATTGCAAAAGCAACAAAAAGTGGCAATTGTCTTCTTTCGTATTTTAAAGGGTAGTCTAGTATCCGACGGTGTGATAAATAGTCTTGGAATCAGAACTCTTTCACCAATCTTTTTACCCATAATTAAAATAGCCTCCACCAAAAAATCAGTCATTTAAGTTATTTGTAGTCTGGTACCATTCATTAATTCTCATTTGGGATCAATGTTTCTTAGCAACATGACTAGACAACCAATTTTCACGCGTAGCCTATGATTTGGTAATCCTGATAGCTTGATAGTATTTAAAAAATCAGGAGTTAGAGCTTCATTGTTTATTGCACTAACATCTGAAGGATCAATAAAATCAGAACTAAAATAAATCCTTTATTCACCTGAAAAAATGTGTAATTTATAATATAAGTGAAAAATAGCGATATATACATCACTTTTGAAAAACCCGGAATCACTGTAGCACGCCACACAAAAAAAGACCGACCTAACCTCATTGTCATCGATACTTACTGACAGGAACAATGACCTACTTTGCAAACAGGTCACTGTTCAGAATTACGTGTATCTTGAGAGATACTCCAGCCGATTCTCATTTAATGCATAGATTTTTTAATAGATTTTGTCCGCCACTCCAATATGTACACATATATGTATGTATATGTTATCGGCGTAGTTACCCACGTATATATACATTTAACAGCAGAGAAAATATCCCAAATGGTAATTCGGCCACATGTTCCGTAACTTTTACAGGGTTTGAAAGCAAGAAGAAATAGCAAGCATTTTTCTGATTTGAGAGCAACTCAGTCTGAGCTGTAAGTCCATTAACGATCTGGTAAGAGGCATTAAATATCATTTTTTCCATTCTCGTAGTCAACTGTTCGATGTGGTCCACCATTTAAATATTTTTTTTTTGTGTTTCAAATACTTCTTCTGTCAAGAACAAAAATACAATCAGTTGCAGATCCTGAGGTATGATAATAAATTTGTTCCTATGTACTACCTTTTATGGAAGTTCATTTATTGTATACTGTATTTAGTAATGTTATCTCTCAAATATTTTCTTTAAAGTTCATGTTATTTTTTTCATGGTTTATCAAGGACTTAAAAATGGTTTTTTTAACACATCTCGTGAGAGGAGTTTGGGAGAGGGGTGATGGGGACTCATGGATCTTCAAAAATGAAAATGGAGCAATGTCATACGTACGGTGTTAAAATCCTTGGGAATCAGACATACTCATCACTTGTGGGGATGATTATGACACTACAAGAAAACTACCAATTTGCGACTACGATTTGCGACTACATACGTGGTCATAAATTTTGCGACCACATTTGCCACGGTTTAGCGACTACGGAGAAGTAGTCGCAAATTGGTCGCAAAAATGTGACCAATACGTGTAGTCGCATTTTGGTCGCAATACGCAACCAATTAGAGACTGAAATGTGACTTCGTTGCGACTGACCTAGGTAGTCGCTAATCAGTCGCAAAATAGCGACTGATTAGCGACTACATATGGAAAATCACTTGGTAGTCGGATATTGGTCGTTAAAAATGCAACCAATTTGCAACTACGTGTTGTAGTGGCTCTTCAGTCATAAAGTGGTGGCAAAGTGCCACACTAAAAAATATGTGCGGGTTAGGTATAACGACATTTAAGCGACTACACTACTGTAGTCACAAAGTAGTGGCAAATCAGTGGCAAAGTAGTGGCAAAATAGTGGCAAAATGTTGTATATATGCATCATCCCATTCTCTCATTTGTAAAATCGAAGGAAATTTATTTTTTAAATATGTGAAGAAATTATAACAATTCGAGAGATTGGATGTACGAAGAATTGATAATGAAATAAGAAATATATCGGCGGAATTTGCACAAGGCATGGAGTAGTTCATGAATTTTGCAAGTAGTCAACCTATAGCTCAAAGTAGCGGAGGTAAGTTTTTTTGTCCTTCTATTAATTACAAAAATGATAAATTTATTCCGGTACGGAAAATATGGAGTCATCTATATATTCGAGGATTTATGCCAAATTATTATATTTTGTATAAAAATGGAGAAGAGCTGAATGTTCAGTTAGGAACGAGTACTAGTCGGGGTGATGTCCAAAGAAATCAGGGAGGTACGCGTGGTTGTAGTAGTGATGAAACAATTAGTATATCCGGTAATAGATATGTTGAAATGGTGACGGATGCATTTCGTGAGACAATGACTAATGATCAACAGTACTATAATCAGAACGAAGAAACTTATAATTATAATGAAGAAAAACGGCATAATGAAGAAGCACAAAATTTTTATAACATGTTAGAAGCTGCGAAAAATCCATTGTATGATGGTTGTTATGAAGGGAACTCACAGTTATCTTTAGCTGTTGGTTCATGAACATCAAGTCTGATTTTAATTTACCAGAAAAATGTATGGATTCTTGGGCGGAGCTGTTTACAAAATATTTGCCCGAGGAGAATCAGGCAACGGGTTCATATTATGAAACCAAAAAATTGATGCAAAATTTAGACCTCACGTTTTATATAATTGACGTGTGTGTTCAAAATTGTATGATCTTCTGGAAAGAAGATGAGAAATGGGAAAAATACAAATTTTGCGATTCCTCCCGGTATAAGCCAAGCGAGGACATGACGAGAATACCTTTCAGTCGTATGTGGTACTTACCTATAGGTGATAGATTTAAAATAATGTATCAAAGCGAGAAAACCGCAGAGGCAATAAGGTGGCACGCAGAGCATGAAGTAGAAGACGGAGAAATGATGCTGCAGAGTGGAAATTTTTTCAATATCTACATCCTAGATTTGCTGCTGAATCTCGAAATGTTTATCTTGGCTTATGTACTGATGGGTTCAATCCATTTAGGATATCTCGTAATCATTCATTATGGCCGGTGATTATCACATCTGGTAAATTCACATTTTCCCTAAGTATTTTCCACATTTAAAACTTGTATTTCCAAATTAATGTAACTACTAACCATTATAAGTGCTCACATATATTGAAAACCATATTTGTAATGATTTCATATTTAGAAATCATTTGAAATGTATTTAAGAGATATAAAGTTAAGTAAATTTGTTAAATGTTTTAGGTAAATTATTTGAAAATTTGGTAAATGTTATTATTTTCATAATAATTGAAATTTGTATAACTTATAATCAATTAATCAATCTTATATAATTCTATGTATTCATCAAAATCTAAAAATTTAGGGTTTAGGTTATTATTTGTGAATGATTTGCCATTATTTTGCCACTGCATTGACAATGTGGTGGCATTTCAGTCACAATTAATACATGTGGTCGCAAATCAGTGGCAAATGTGCGACTGATTTGCAACTACGTGTAATAAGTTCGACTTATGTAACTGTGCGACTGATTTACGACCACGAATAATAAATTCGAATTATTTAACAGTGGTCGCAAATCAGTCGCAAATTTACGACTGATTTGCGACCACATGTAATGAATTCGAGTTATTTTACTGTGGTCCAAATCAGTCGCAAATTCGCGACTGATTTACGACCACCATTTAATTGGGTGGGAGTTTAAAAGTTTTCGAAATTTCAACTCCCACCGAATAAATTGGTGGTCGCAAATCAGTCGTAAATTTGCGACCACCATTGCATTTTTCAAAAAATTGACTAGTGATCGCAAATCAGTTGCAAATTTGCGATTGATTTGCGAAGGTTTTCCCTCATTTTTCACAATTCGCTCAAAACCTTTAAATCAAAATCCTCTCTAAACACATTCTAAACACTTTTTACTTTCAAAATCATTTAGAAAAAATGACAAGTACCGGTAGGTCGTTGAGAGGTCGTGGAAGACGATCCATCGGCTTCCGACCGTGGAAGCTCTTCGGCCTCCTCGAACTCTTCACCATCCGCTATTAGAGCGGCATCACGCCTCCCTCCCCAATATATACATTTACCGCACACTACGTTCTTGAAACCCAAACACCTCCACGGTTTTAGGAATCGAATCAATATGAGGAGAAAGAAATTTTCGACTGCAAAACGGGAACGGAGGAACAAACTATCACTCTTGATAGTTTGTTACAAACTCCAGGATGCGAGAAGTATTTGACAGTGCTGTCTGCACAAGCGGCAGCAAATTCAATGTGGTAATGAATTTTTTAAATTTTTAATTTTTTTAATAAATATTTATTATAATTTTAATAATATATTAATATAAAATTAAATTTTTTATGTATAATTAAAATATTATGTTTGACCGCGATAACGGGGCTATTATCCATCAAATTTCAAAAATTTTGAAAAATAAATTTGACGGCCCGTAATATATTTGGACAGTCGTAACTGCTGAGAGGCAGGAAAAATATTTTATTGAGTTTGCGGTAAATATTTTGTTTTTTTTTAAAAATTTTATTTCAAAATATTTAAATAAACATTAATATTTAAAATATTATTTTGAAGCAATCGTACACCTGGGATTCCGGTGGTACGAAAAGAATTCGAGGCCATCTGCGTAAGACGGATGAAAAGGATGGTGAGCACGGTTCATACAACCAGCAAACGTGCCCGATGGATTTCCCCATGTCTGTACAAAATTATGACAGACTATTGGGGAACAGAAACGTCTACCGAGAGGAATAGCAAATCCTCTAATAACCGCAACTCTGCTCGGGACGGTCTTGCTCCGCACAAACATTTGTCGTGCCAAAAATCTTACATTCAGGTCCAGCAAGAAATGGTAAGTAATTTTTTTCTTTAAATTTAATTAACATTTTTTATTAATTAAATAAAATTTATTTCAATATCTGTGAAAGAACATAATTTGGGACGATGTGTCTCAATAGGTGAGATCTTTATAAAGACTCACACAATACCGGATGGTTCGTATGTAGATTTGAAAACAAAACAAATCTGTGAAGCATACGAACGAAACATACAAAAGAAGATGGCGATCGTGGAGGTTGATCAACCAGAAACATCTGATGGAACTTTCCGTCCAATTGAGATGACTCTAGAACAGAAGAATGAGATCTTAAAATTTTCAAATTTTTTTGTTATTACATATTTTTATAATTAATTTAATAATTAAATTTATTATTTAATTTTTGTTTTCGTTATTTTGTATTATTCTGTTGCGGATGATCGAGGCCGTCTTTATGGATTCGATAGCCTAAACTGCATACAGTTTACGGGTAGACGTACTAGGGTGCAAACTAATTCTCCCGAGTACGTAATGCTTCAAGAACAAAATGCGCTAATTGTACAACAAAACGCGCAGATTTTGGAAGCAAATCAGAATATGCAAGAGCTGAATATAGAAAACCAAAAGAAGATTTCGAGATTGGAGATGCTCCTTAGATATTTCCAACGTACGGATCCTGCATTCGCCTCTTATATGCGGAATAACGATTGCACAGGGAAACCATCGACGGCTCTGATCCCGAACCCATTCTCGTCTTCGGATTTTCAATTTTCCTCGGCAAAAAATTAATTTTTTCTTTTGTAAATTAAAATTTAAATAATAAATATTATTTTTAATTTCTTTTTATTAAATATTTTATATTAATTAGTTCATATATTTTTATTTAATATTATAATATTTATTATTAATTAATAAATACTATTAATAATATTTAATAGTTTAAAAATATAAATTTATGAAAATATTCAGAATTTAAAATTTAAAAATATTATTAAAACATAATAATTTTGGAAATTAATTTTCAAAAATATTTTGAAATAATTTTATTATAAATTATTAAAAATTAAATAATATCAATATTAAAAGATAAATTATAAATTATTATATTAATATTTATAAAAAATTGAATAATATTAATATTAAAACATAAATTAGAAATTATTATCTTAATATTTATAATTACAAAATATTAATATTATTATTGAAATTAATTTGAAAAATATTATTAAAATTAATATTTATAAAAATTAATTTACAATTATTTTAAATTAATTTAAATCTTTTGAAATTAAATTTAAAAAATATTAATATTTTATTTTCAAAATAGAAAAATTATTTCAATAATAATTTTAAATTATATATTTTTTTCTAAATCTAATTAAGTTGTAGTCGCAAATGAGTCGCACTTTTTTGCCATCGATTTGCGACTGATTTACGACTACGTGAAATGTGGTCCCAAATCTGTCACAAAATTTTGTGACTGATTTGCGACTGCACTACTCTTGTAGTCGCAAATCTGTCACAAAATTTTGTGACTGATTTGTAACTACATATTTCGCAAACACATATGTAGTTGCATAACAGTTGCAAAATTTGTTACGAAAATTCAGTGGCAAATTAGCCGCAAAAATAGTCACCACCAAGTGGTCGCAAATTAGTCACAAAATGAACCACTATTTCCGTGGTCGCAAATCAGTTGCAAATTTGCGACTAATTTGCGACTGCTTTTTTTTGTGACTACTATTTTGCGACCACTTCACGTGGTCGCAAAACACATGTTTTCTTGTAGTGGGAGCCGGTACGATCTGGATAACCACAAGCCTCATGCGTTAACCTACCACTATCTGAAATGGTTGACTGTTGGGAATATTTCCCGGAACCCTCCTATAGACATCTCATACGACGAGGGCGTGACAAATTTCATGGTTGTTAAGCTTCAAACTGAAGATCTTACGCTGTGTGTTATAGTTGGTTTGTATCACGTTGAGAGATACAAATTTTTTAAACGTGGTAATTTCACAGTTGGTAGGAGCTCAACTGATGTAGACGAGCTACATAGAAAGTTGGATAACAACGAAATATAAAATATCGTGTATATAACGCTTTGGTTGTGTTAATGTTCTGCAATCTCAGATTTATTGGCAGAAGGTGTTATTATTGGAAGCCAGGGAGTTATGGAGGAGTTAGCCACTCAGAAAGAAATGGAGGTATTAAACAGAATCCATGTTGTGCTAACTGAAATGTTGACTCCAAGCCATTTGTTGTGTGATGAAAAAAATGTTATAAATTCATCGGATTCTTCAATCGTAAAGTGCGATAAATACGGTGTTCCCGAAGAGAACAACAATGATATAATATGGTTGGAGGGTGATGACAGCAATGACTCCATAGCAGAAGAATTCGCTGTAGCAAATGCGGTTTCAAATACCTGTAATCTTTCGCCTATGCCCATTAACATTGCATTCAGTCAAAAATTCTTAATACATTGTTTCTAACAGATGAAGGAGATAATGGAAAAGAATCCGAACCCAAAGATACACCAATTGTTCGTCCTTCTATCACTACAAGAAAACTGCCAATTTGCGACTGCAATTTGCGACTACATATGTGGTCGCAAATATTGCGACCAAATTTGCCATGGTTTAGCGACCAATTTGCGACTACGGTGAAGTAGTCGCAAATTGGTCGCAAATAAGTGACCAATACGTGTGGTCGCAAAATGCAACCAATTAGCGACTGAGATGCGACTGCTTTGAGACTGACCCTGGTAGTCGCTAATCAGTCGCAAAATAGCGACTGATTAGCGACTACATATGGAAAATCAGGTGGTAGTCGCTAATCAGTCGCAAAATAGCGACCAATTTGCGACTACGGTATGTAGTGGCTCTGCAGTCACAAAATGGTGGCAAAGTGCCACCATAAAAAACATGTGCGAGTTAGGTATAACGACATTTAAGCGACTACATAGGTGTAGTCGCAAAGTAGTGGCAAATCAGTGGCAAAGTAGTCGCAAAGTAGTCGCAAAATGTTGTATATATATGCACCATCCCATTCTCTCATTTGCGAAATCAAAAGTAAAAAGTTTTGTAAAACATGTGGGGAAATTATAACAATTCGAGAGATTGGATGTACAGAAGAATTGATAATGAAACAAGAAATATCTCGGCGGAATTTGCACAAGGCATGGAGCAGTTCATGAATTTTGCAAGTAGTCAACCTATAGCTCAAAGTAGTGGAGGTAAGTTTTTCTGTCCTTGTATTAATTGCAAAAATGATAAATTTATTCCGGGACGAAAAATATGGAGTCATCTATATAGTCGAGGGTTTATGCCAAATTATTATATTTGGTATAAACATGGAGAAGAGCTGAATGTTCAGTTAGGGACGAGTAGTACTAGTCGGGGTGATGTACGAAGAAATCAGGGACGTGATTGTAGTAGTGATGAAACAGTTGGTATATCCGGTAATAGATATGTTGAAATGGTGACGGATGCATTTCGTGAGACATCAAATCTGATTTTAATTTACCAGAAAAATGTATGGATTCTTGGGCAGAGCTATTTACAGAATATTTATCCGATGAGAATCAGGCGACGGGTTCATATTATGAAACCGAAAAATTGATGCGAAATTTAGGCCTCCCGTTTTATACAATTGACGTGTGTGTTAAAAATTGTATGATATTCTGGAAAAAAGATGAGAAATGGGAAAAATGCAAATTTTGCGATTCCCCCCGGTATAAGCCAAGCGAGGGCAGGACGAGAATACCTTTCAGTCGTATGTGGTATTTACCTATAGGTGATAGACTTAAAAAAATGTATCAAAGCGAGAAAACCGCAGAGGCAATGAGGTGGCATGCAGAGCATGAAGCAGAAGACGGAGAAATGAGTCATCCATCTGATGCTGCAGAGTGGAAAAATTTTCAATATTTACATCCTAGATTTGCTGCTGAATCTCGAAATGTTTATCTTGGCTTATGTACTGATGGGTTCAACCCATTTGGGATGTCTCGTAATCATTCATTATGGCCGGTGATTATCACTCCATATAATTTGCCACCGGAGATGGGTATGAAGAAAGAGTATTTGTTTCTAACTATTTTGAATTCGGGGCCAAATCATCCGCGTGCTAGTCTGGACATATTCCTACGACCTTTGATTGATGAGTTGAAAGAATTATGGTCTATTGGAGTTGATGCATATGATGTATCGCTGAACCAAAATTTCAATCTAAAAGTTGTGTTACTTTGGACGATAAGCGACTTTCCCGCTTATGGAATGTTATCAGGATGGACAATGCATGGAAGGCTGGCCTGTCCAATTTGTATGGATGATACGAAGGCATTTCAATTACCAAATGGGAGAAAGACGTGTTGGTTTGATTGTCATCGAAGGTTTCTTCCTTATGGTCACCCGTTACGGAAAAATAAAACAAATTTTTTAAAAGGGAAGCACGCTTTGAATGACTGTCCTCCACAATCATTGACAGTTGAACAAGTTTTGTACGAGCGAATAAAAACTGTCAATCCTTTAAGAACATCTGAGTGCGGCGGAAACGGTCATGAAAGTAAAGAAGAAGGTTATGGCAGTTGGCATAATTGGCACAAAGAAAGTATATTTTGGGAGTTGCCGTACTGGACGGATCTTAACCTTCGACATAATCTTGATGTGATGCATATAGAGAAGAATTTTTTCGATAACATCATTAATACTGTTATGAATGTGAAAGAGAAATCAAAAGATACAGTTAAGTCAAGGTTGGATATTGCGAAGTTTTGCTCTCGAAAAGAGTTGCACGTGGATGGTCGGGGTAATGCTCCATTCCCTATATTTTAATTGACCCAAAAAGTGAAAGAACGGTTATTGGAATGTATAAAAAATGATGTCAAATTTCCGGACGGCTATGCGGCAGATTTAGCAAATTGTGTGGATATGGATGGACTAAAGTTTTCGGGCATGAAAAGCCATGACTGCCATGTTTTTATAGAAAGACTTCTCCCTTTCATATTTGCAGAACTTTTACCACGGAACGTTCATCTAACATTATCAGGTAAATATAGTAATAACTATATTTGTAATTGGAAATACGTAAATTAATAATAATTGCCTGAACTAATTCATTGTCGATGGTAATTAATATATATATATATATATATATAGGGATTGGAGGATTTTTCCGTGATTTATGCTCAAGATCATTACAAAAAAACCGTGTCCAAATTCTGAAGGAAAATATAGTCATAATTTTGTGCAATTTGGAAAAGATCTTTCCGCCTTCATTTTTCGACGTCATGGAGCATCTTTCTGTACATCTACCATACGAAGCTGAACTTGGTGGACCTGTGCAATATAGGTGGATGTATCCATTTGAAAGGTTTTTTAAAAAACTTAAGAGCAAGGCAAAGAACAAACGTTATGCTGCAGGGTCGATTGTTGAATCATATGTGAATGATGAGATATCTTACTTCTCAGAACATTACTTTGCTGAACACATTCGCACGAAAAACAGGTAACCATGTTATGACGTTTATGAATTAATTATTTTATTATATAATATATAAGTAATATATATAATATATATAAACCATGCATATATATATATATATGTACAGGTCTACAAGATTCGATGAAGGTGACGTGCCTGTATATCCAGATCCCGGAGTACCGGATATATTTACGCACATGGGTCGTCCAAGTGGTAAATGTAAAGAAATATGGCTCTCCGAAAAAGAATATAAATATGCACATGCATATGTATTACGGAATTATGAATATTTTCGGCCACTAGAGAAGTATATGAAAACAATTAATTGTATTTATTACATTTCAGTTCATTGTATTAAGAAATATATATTAATTTTCAATATTTACTGTTCTAGCATGTTTGAAGATCATATTCGATGTACGTATCCATATCTTTCGGAAGATGACATTTCATCTAAAAGAGAGGAAGAGTTCCACATATGGGTTAGTGATTATGTATGTTTAATTAATTATTTGACATATATATATATTATATTTTATTTATTAATTTGGAAATACTAATTAAGTTTAATTTTTGATATATGATTAAAGGTCAATTCATGCAGTTCCACATATTCACGTGCCTTTCCTATATGGGCTCAAGAATTAGTTCAAGGTCCGATGAATAAAGCATCCACTTGGCCGATGTATTTTACAAGAGGTTATATGTTCCACACGAAGAAACATGGACATAGAAGAAAGACATGTAACTACGGTATTTGTGTGAAGGGGGACAATTACTCAGATGCATCTGATGAAGCTCATTTCTACGGTATTTTAACAGATATCATTCAACTTGAGTATGTCGGACTCCTTAATTTGAAGATCACGCTTTTTAAATGTGAATGGTACGATCCTACACCCTTGAGAGGTACTCGGAAGTCGGGAAATGGTGTCGTTGATGTCTTATCATCGGGGAAATACTACAAATACGAACCATTTATTCTCGGTACGTACGTTTTTGGTAATAATTTACTATATATTTTTCTTACAAATTTAGAACTAATTTATATTTCAATACGTACGATGTATCAACATCTCAAGCAGATCAAGTTTGTTATATTCCCTATCCACACACAAAATCATCATCAAAACATACATGGCTCAATGTTTTGAAAGTTAATCCAAGATCTAACATTTTGGAGAAATACAAAAACAAAGACGAGATTGGCCTTTTGCAACAAGAAAATGATGAAGACGTAATGCATGTTCAAGAGATAGAGGTAGATCGGTTGGTCTATACAGTTAACCATACTGAAGAAATTGATTTCGATGTCGGAGATGCGGAACTAGAAGATGAATTTCAATGTAATATTTCATCTTCAGATGATGATGAGAACGAAGAAATGTAATAAATATAGTTATGCTTTGTATTTTGTACATATGATTTTCATATAATTTAATGTATTACCAATATCCATATATATATATAGATTTTTTAAGTAATTGAGACTGATTTGCCACCACTTTGCAACTGCATTGGCAATGTGGTCGCATTTCAGTCACAAAAATTTAATGTAGTCGCAAATCAGTCGCTAATTAGCGACTGATTTGCGACTACAATCTAAAAATTTG
Organism: Pugionium dolabratum; assembly: GCA_018901945.1. NCBI lineage: Eukaryota > Viridiplantae > Streptophyta > Magnoliopsida > Brassicales > Brassicaceae > Pugionium > Pugionium dolabratum. The sequence goes on from JAEVFF010000509.1 coordinate 48,939, forward strand.
ATGTGCAGTCGCAAATCAGTCGCTAATTTGCGACTGATTTGCGACCACATATGGTTAATTCACATTTTCCCTAAGTATTTTCTACATTTAAAACTTGTATTTCTATTCTATAAGACTACTAACCATTAGAAGTGATAACATATATTGAAAACCATATTTGTAATGATTTCATATTTAGATAACATTTGGAATGTATATAAGAAGTATAAGGTAAAGTAAATTTGTTAAGTATTTTAGGTAAGTTATTTGAAAATTTGGGAAATGTTATTGTTTCATAGTAATTGAAATTTTTATAACTTATAATCAATTAATCAATCTTATATAATTATATGCATTCCTCAAAATCTCAAAATTTAGGGTTTATGGTATTATTTGTGAGTGATTTGCCACCACTTTGCAACTGCATTGGTAATGTGGTCGCATTTCAGTCACAAAAATTTGTTGTGGTCGTAAATCAGTCGCAAATTTGTAACTGATTTGCGACCGCATTCTAAAAATTTGATGTGAAGTCGCAAATCAGTCGCAAATTTGCGACTGATTTGCGACCACCAATTAATTTGGAGGAAGTTTGAACGTTTTCGTCTCCCACCAAATTAATTGGTAGTCGCAAATCAGTCATAAATTTGCGACTAATTTGCGACTACATCATTTTTGCCATTGATTTGCGACTGATTTTTCTCTCATTTTTCACGAAGGAGGGAAAAAACTATAAATACACGAAGGTTTTCCTTCATTTTTCACAAATTTCTCAAAACTTCTTTATCAAAATCCCTCAAAACACTTTCTAAACACTTCATAAAAAATATCTAAAAATGGCAAGTAGTGGTAGGTCGTTAAGAGGTCGTGGAAGACGATCTTTCGGATCGTCTTCCGGCTGAAGAACCTCTTCGGCCTCCTCGAACCCTTCACCATCCGCTAATAGAGCGGCATCGCGCCTCCCTCCCCAATACAATTTTATTCCTCCCTCCGCAATACAATTTTGTTCCTCACTCCGTTCCTGAAACCCAAACACCTCCACTGTTTCAGGAATCGGATGAACATGAGGAGGAACAAATTCCCGATTGCGAAACGGGAACGGATGAACAAACTATCACTCTTGATAGTTTGTTACAAACTCCGGGCCGCAAACAGTATTTGACTGTGCTTTCTCCAGATGCGGCTCCGAATACAACGTGGTAAGCATGTTTATTAATAGCTAATTTTTTAATAAATATTTATAAAAATTTAAATTATATTAATATAATTTTACATTTTTGTAATAAATATTAGGTTTGACCGCAATAACGGGTCTATTACTCGTCAAATCGTAAAAATTTTGAAAAATAAGTTTGACGGTCCGTACTACAGTTGGACCGTCGTACCTCCTGAGAGGCAGGAGAAACATTTTATAGAATTTGCGGTAAGTATTTTTTTTTAAATTGTGTAAATATTTAATAAAATATAAAAAATATTTACTAATATTTTTTAACTCAATTTCAAGCATCGTACACCTGGGATCCTCTGATCACCTCGGTGGTACGAAAAGAGTTCAAGGCCGTCTGCGTAAGGCGGATGAAAGGGATGGTGAGCACGGTTCATACAACCGGAATACGTCCCAGATGGATTTCCCCAAGTTTATACAGTATTATGACAGCACATTGGTCAACTGAAACATCTACGGAGAGGAGTACGAAATCCTCTCATAACCGCAACTCCGCTCGGCACGGTCTTGGCCCGCATAAACATTTATTGGGCCAAAAATCCTACATTCAGGTCCAGCAGGAAATGGTAAGTAAAATTTTTTTTTTTTCATATTATTATGTTTTCTCATAATTAATTAATATTTTAATATCTGTGAAGGAACATAATTTGGGACGACCAGTCTCAATAGGTGAAGTCTTTATAAAGACTCACACAAGACCGGATGGTTCGTATGTAGATTTGAAAGCAAAACAAATCTGTGAAGCATACGAACGAAACATCCAAGAGAAGATGGCGATCGTGGAGGGCGATCCAACAGAAACATCCGATGGAACCTCCCGTCCAATTGAGCTGACTCAAGCACAGAAGAATGAGATCTTCTTACAGGTAAAAAAAAAATTTTAAACTTTTTTCTTTTTACATATTTACCTAATTACAAAATAATTACATTTATTATATAATTTACGTTTTCGTAATTTTATAGTCATATGTTCCTGATGAACGAGGCCGTCTTTATGGACTCGGTAGCCTCAACCGCGTACAGTCTACGGGGTAGAAGTAGTGGGGTACAAACCCATTCACCCGAGTACGTTATTCTTCAAGAACAAAACGCGTTGATTAAAGCACAAAACGAGCAGATAAAGGAAAAATATGAGAAGACTGAAGAGCTGAACACACAAAACCAGAAGAAGATCTCGAGCTTGGAGATGCTCCTCGGATATATATATCCAACGGACGGATCCCGCATTCGCCTCCTTATTGCGGGATAACGATTGTACAGGGGAACCATCGACGGCTCCGCCCACCACCCCATTTTCGCCACCGGACAATTAGAATTTGTTTTTATGTATTTAAAAATTTCCTATAATAAATGTTAAATTTTAAATTTGTATATTTTTTAATTCAATATTTAGTTTACATATTTTTTTCATTTATTATTATAAAATTTTTAATTTATTAATAAAAATTAATAAATATTATAATAATATTTTAAACCAATTATATTAATAGTTAATCTAAATTATTTTATTAATATTTCTAATTTCAAATAATTATTTTTGTTATTGAAATTAATTTTCTACATTATTATTGAAATTTTAATTTTTAAATATTATTTTACATTTTTTAAAAATAATTTAAAAAATATTAATATTATATTTCACTAATATACGAAATTATTTCAGTAATAAAAATATATATTTTTTTTTAAATTATTAATTATATTATTTCAATAATAAAAATAAAAAATATATTAATATTATTTTTTTTTAAATCTAATTACGGTGTAGTCGCAAATTAGTCTTAAATCACTCGCAATTTTTACCACCGATTTGCGACTCCTTTGCAATTGCGGTTCACCTGTAGTCGCAAAACAGTCACACATTTTTGTGACTGATTTGCGACTGCGTTTCATCTGTAGTCGCAAATCAGTCACAAATATTTGTGACTGTTTTGCGACTGCGTTTCTCGTGTAGTCGCAAAACAGTCACTGTTTTTTGTGATTGATTTGCGACTACGGTTCACCTACAGTCGCAAAACAGTCACAAAAAACAGTGACTGATTTGCAACTGCGGTTCTACCATAGTCGCAAATCAGTCACAAAAATTTGCAACTGTTTTGCGACTACAAATTTAGCAACCACAACCGTAGTCGCAAAACAGTTGCAAAATTTGTTACGGAAATTCAGTGGCAAATTAGTCGTAAAAAAGCGACCACGTTTGTGGTCGCAAATTAGTCGCAAAATACCCACTATGACCGTGGTCACAAATCAGTCGCAAAAGTGCGACTCATTTGCGACTAATTTTTTTTGTGACTATTATTTTGCGACCACATCACGTAGTCGCAAAGTAGTCGCAAAATAGTCGCAAAATACAGTTTTGCGACTACTTTGCGACCACTTCCGTGGTCGCAAAACGGCTGTTTTCTTGTAGTGTATAGTGGATAAAGGGAAAGAGAAGATGTTTGAGGATTACTTTAACTTGGATATAGGACAACCCAGTCTCAATACCACTACACAAGGTGTAGATACGGTTATATCTTCTGATTCATCATCAGAAGGTGAGTTTTGAGTTTTTTTAAAACAAATTGATATCCAAACATTTACATTTTCATATTCTGCATTATTGTAATATGTTTTGGATGATATCTCAATTGATATTCCGGTATCTTCTTCATATTCTGCATTTACAATTGATATGTTTTCAAAGTTACAGTCATACTAAATTGTTCATTATTATTTTTCGCAGAAGACTGTTTTAATAATCCCGACAGTGAACTGTATATCGGTATGGTGTTCAATGACATTGATGCATTCAAGCTCCATATGGCATTGTATGCATTAAAGCAGAAGTTTCATTATCGCACCACTAGGTCTAGTCCAGAAAAGGTGACGATGAAATGCAACGGTGAGGGGTGTCCTTGGCGTGTATATGCCGCCAAGATTTCGGATTGTGGATGGTTCCAGGTTAGGAAGGCAACATTATAGCATTTCTATACTGTAGATGAGAGAGGAGGATACCAGCGAGTAGCGACTGCAGCTATGATTGGCGTTATTATGAAATCAAAGTTTATGGGGCGAGTAATGGGTCCACGTCCATTTGAGGTCCGTAAAATAATGCAAAATGAGCATGACGTGCCAATATCCTACTGGAAAGCATGGCGATCAAGGGAAATAGCATCAGAATATGTGAGAGGGGCAGAAAGGGAGTCATATCGCTTACTACCATTATACCTTCAAGAATTGGTAAATTCGAATCCAGGGACTATAGTAAACTTGGAAACATCATACGATAAAGGTATTGGCCAGAGATTTAAGTACCTTTTTTTGCATTTGGTGCAAGTGTTCTTGGGTATGCATACATGCGAAAGGTTGTAATAATCGATGGAACTCATTTGAAGAGGAAATACACATGACGTTTATTGATGGCCAGTGCCCAAGACGGGAATGATCAAATATACCCTCTTGCTTTTGCTATTGTAGATGGAGAGAACGATAAGTCATAGACATGGTTCTTTGAGAAAATGTTGGCAGTGGTGCCCGATGAAGATGAGACCGTATTTATTTCAGATCATCACAACTCTATTTACGCAGGATTGCAAAAGGTGAAAGTTTTATACCTTATAATTGTTAGAATGCTATCGTATATTGTTGCGCTTTAAAAGTATGGATTACGGAATGGTGCCACTTATTTTATTTGTTTTTGTCTAAATTAATGGTTATATAGAATATTAGCGATGGAAACAAAATGTTAGATGTAATGTAATGTACATTGTTTTTGATGTGCAGGTGTATCATAAGAGCAAGCATTGTACCTGCATTTTGCATCTTCAAAGGAACATACAAACAGTATTTAAGAAAAAGCATTTGGGATACCTTGTGTCAAGAGCTGCTCGCGCGTTTAGTTTGCCAGAGTTTTATTCTCACTTCAATGAGATTAAAGAAACTGATATTGCATGTGTAGGTTATTTGATGGATGTTGGTCTTGAACATTGGGCTCGTTCTCATTTCAACGGAACGAGGTATAATATAATGACAAGCAATGTTGCGCAATCTCTGAATGCAGTATTAAGAGAAGCCCGTGGTTTTCCAATTATTCCGCTCATTGAATATATAAGATCAACGTTGACTGGATGGTTTTCCAAAAGACGTGAACTTTCATCGGCGGCAAACAGTCCTGTGACCCCGAAGATTGAAGAAATAATCTCCAAAAATTTCAAAAAATCAACCAGCTTTGAGATGCAGCCTATTAATGAAAACGAGTTTGAGATTCATACGAAGCTCGGTGGTTCATACCATGTGGATTTGGTTCGCAAAACTTGTTCATGCTACGAGTTTTAGCTTTTGAAGATCCCATGCTCTCATGCAGTAGCTTCAACGATGACAAAAAAATAAATGTTGATACACTCGCAAGCACCGTATTCACTTCTAGGTTTTGGAGAATGGCGTATACAAACAGTGTTTACCCAGTCCCTGGTGTTATTAATACACCGGCTGCGAATGATCATCTTTTGGAAATCAATTTGCTTCCTCCAGCGACTAGACGACCACCAGGCCGTCCTAAGAAACAACAGATATTTTCTCGTGGAGAGTTTAGGGTTAGTATCACAGTAACCATGTTAGTTGTTATTTTATCAGACATAAGATATTATAACATGTTTTAACCATGTTAGTTGTTAAGAAATATTTTATCTCGTTACTAATTACGTTTATAATAGAGTGAAGTGAGAAGGCGTGTAATTGTTTGTAGCAGGTGCGGGGCCTGGGTCATAATCGGGCAACTTGTAAAATGCCTATATGAAGTACATATGAAGTTGGTGGGAGATGGGCGGCAATGGTGAAGCAGAGACGTTTTCAACTTTTTTTTGATATGATAAGTAATTCGGAAGTGGGGTTTTTGATGTGTTATATTAAGGTAAACCCTTAAACGCTGATTCTTTATCTTTTGTATTGCCTTAATGGCATTAGAATGGGTTTTTTTTGATGTGTTATATTAAGGTAAACCATAAAACTCTACCCCGTTCTCTTTTGTAATGCCTTAATGGCATTAGAATATTATGCCATTCATCTATGGGAAATGTACATATTGATTATTATATGATATTTGCTAGTAACTGTTTTAGATCATGTTTACATCCTTTTGGATGTTGTAAAGTTTAAATAAAATCTAGATAATTGAAAAAATATGTATCCATTTTGATCAATATAAGCATCCTATGTAATATTTGTTTCATATTATGTGACCATTATTTTGGTTGATATAACAGCTAAATCAAATATTACCAACTGTAGGAAAACACGTACACATACACCCAAAGCGTTTACACATAACCGAGATAGAACATAGTATTTTACAAAATGTAGTTTAACATACTTAAGAGTTCGTAAAATACGCATCATAAAACTTAATAAAGAGTAGCAGTCAATTAGCTTCGATGGTATCCACAAATTCCTCAAAAAACATAACCACAAGTCTTTGAGATTCCCAAGCAATGATATCTGGTGTCACCCCTTTGCATCCTTTAATCCCACTCACTCAATGTGCTTGGATCAGAAGCAATGATGTAACTCCAGAGTCAGCATAAATTCCATTCTGAGGTATACCTTTGATCCTCACAACCGTATAAGGTTTTGTGTGTGACACCATATTTTTGAAAGGATTTTTTTTCAGAATATACGGAATCATCAGTGATATTGGGTTAAGATCTTTCTTAACGGAAGTATCTGAGCGAAATCCAATATTGCAATCAAGGACAACCCAGTGTTGTTTATCTAGATTGAAAGGGAAGTAAATACGCGGCGCGACCGTTGGGTTGTTGTCCAACCTGAAATAAAAATATATGTCGTCTTCAAACTTAAAACAAGACCTATCTTTAGATGCAACCCTCGCAAATTTGGTGTGTTGTTTCATCAGTATTGACACAAAAGTCGTATCAAAGAAGAGACATTTTGGCTGCGATCGTGCTCTCTATTGTACATCAATTGTGTCAAGTGCATTAGCGCATCAAACATCTTGCAAAAAAGAAGTGAAATTACACTAGTAGTTACTATTAATATAGTAATTTTGATAAAAGTATCTACTTACTTTCGGGGACATCAGTTCCATACGTTCGGCTATGTCGACTACATCTCTGTTGGTGACGGTAATCCCCTTGGGCAAGTATATAGCACTACCATCCAAAATGTTACAGTTTAAATTACACGACTAAAGAAGATATTATCAGATATGAATCTTAATATACATCCGACTTTCTATTGTTCTAAACACTCTAACTGTATATATTAATTGAATTAATTGGTACACTTACAGTTTCTTCTTCAACAATGTATTTAGCTTGACAAACTTTGTATCATAGTCGATCTCTGGGTCAAATCCATGTAGAATAGAACAGGGATCTTGTGAGACTGCCATGAGTCTTTTATCACATTCGAAATCTTTAAGCACGTTCGGTGCTATCCTCTGCCGCTTGCTCTTACGAGGCTCTTCTTCTTCGTCCTCTTCTGTTTCATCTTCTTCATCACCGATTTCTTCAGCAACAGATTTATCCTTCCCTTCCTCTGTGTCGCGTACCACATCACATGTATTGACGTTGTCCTGCGAAAGTCCAAGCGAGAAGGAAGGAATGGACGACAGAAAATCTGGGTCATTGTTGATATACGGAGTGTTCCACTGGTTGATATGGTAGTCAAACAATTCTTTGTAACGGTTAACAATAGAATTAACAGTCAAATAGTTGTATTGAAAAAAGTGAATGGTTTTACCGCATCCATCGTGTCTCCTTCACACTCCATCCCCGTAGCTGCATTTTGATCAACGTCTTGTTTGTTAACAGGATCACCAACATCTTGTGTGACGAATATCAAATATTAGATATCCTCATTGTTAACATGTTATTTAAGAAATTAACCTTTTACGCATATAAATAACAGGTTACCTGATAATCAGCCTCGTTTATAGACCCCAGAACAGCGTTTATTGCATCGGATGCATCAGAAATGGTTTCAACTTCTGGCCCACCCTTTGAAGTCGATCCTTCATTAGTAGATGGGTCTTTGCTGGTACCTAAATCACCATCAGGACAGCCCGCTACGTTAGCATCTGCATGAAGGGGGTCCAAGGATGAAAGTTTTTCTAGACATTCACGTATGCCATTCATAACTTCATCTTGCATTTTTGACAGGTTTCCCTCCATGAAGATTTCCAAAGTTGTTTGTAGAACATTGAAAGAATCCTCCATCTTCTTCAATCGGTTCACCGATTTGTTTATTTTTGACTCAAGAGAGGAAAAATCGCCCTTGAGCTTAACCGCAACCAAGTCAGCCAAAAGATGGTGATCAGCCATCGTACTCCCAGCATTACCTGGAGTAGAACCTTGTGGATGCCTTGTTTCAGATGAACCTCCCTTATCTTTCCGTTTGTCCCGCTTCTCTCTCTTCTCCAACTCTTCACACTTCATTCTACTCAACTCAACCTCTGAAACCCCTCCAGTGAACAAATCCTTCTTGAACTCAAAATTCTCTGAAATCATCCTCACCATGTTGTTAACCTTCTCATCTTTTTCGTCGTCCGACCAGCCATAAGTGTCCTCTGGACAGGAAAGACCCTCATCCTCTATGATGATACACTTGACATCATCAACCTGAAAAAAGGATTATTATATGTTAGTTATTTGTTTAAAGATAAATCACTGTCCCGTAACAGTGTTTTCTGTTTATAGCAAATATACTATCTTTGTGAGAAGTTAACTGTTAACTTACCGAGGTAACGGTGTCAAATACACGCTATCATAAATATAAAATGAAAATTCCATGGTTAACGTGTTACCTCCACTTTTTCATCCAGTACTCTTGCATATGTGGGATTAAACCCGGTTTTCTTTTTGTTGGTTCCACTTGCACTTTCTCGGTTTTTTTCTGCCTGGGCATCATTTTCACTGTCAGATTCTATTGTGGATGATGATTCGTTTGATTGCTCGAATTCCAGTATAGTTAGCACCGCTTCAACAATGACCAATTGAGTAGAATGGAAAAATCCTTGAATTGTAATGGAGCTTTGTGACAGGGCCATCACATCTCTTCTTTAACACTTGACACCACCATGTCAAAAGCAAGCCGTCCCCATGGATAAGCGAAGAATGAACCAAGATCACGGATAAGTTCTACATGGGTCTTGTCGATTTTTGGAATATGCGAGGATGGTAACAATACTGAGGCGGTGATAGCTAGGCATGCGTATTTGATTCTCTCATCCTTGTGTGTTACCGTACGCCTTTTCAGCATCTTAATAGCCAAATCAACTGGACATGATTCCAGGTTACCAAAGAGTGTTGGCCAATATGGCTTCTCTTTTATGGGATTCTTCTTTTTACCCCTGCCACGAAGAGGTAGTTTACCGCACGGTAGACCTATAACGATTCCAAACTCTCTTAACGAGAACCTTATTGGCTTACCCGCAAACAAAAGCCATAACTTGTGCTTCTTACCTGTCTTCAACTGGCGGGTTAACAGAAAATGACCAAATCTACCGGAGTAGGCTGGCTTCTCCGGCGTGCTCAGCACCTTACAGAATATATAATTCCGTATAAACTCCCCTTCTGATTCATCCAAAGCATTCATTATTGCGTGAAGTCGTTTTGTTTTGTAGTATGTATTCACTCTCTCTCCGGTGGGTTCTTCACCGGCATAGAACATTATTTCCGGTAGGTCCATGCCGGAATCCTTCAAAAAAAAATGTATGTTAATTCTTGACAGCAATTTGCAGATAATAATATTTTTTTAAAAAAAATATACCATTTTTGGCAAGGTTTTCTTCTCACCCGTAAGAAACTTCGTTCTTGTTAATACGAACAACGGTTACCTTTAATTCAGTTTTATAGTGCAAATCGGCAGTTATAATATTGAAGAGATGCGAATAAATCGGGAAAGACGCGATTCTCTAAAACCAAAAAAAAACCCGCTTACCTTCGTCACTTCCAGGAACCCTAACTGTTCACGTGAACAATTCTTCTTCAGTATGTACTACAGTTCTTACCCGAGAAACTTTGCAATATCGAAATCTGAAAGCTTTTGAAGTTCTAAAAAAATTTAGGCGAAAGGGGTGTAATGAATTTCGGATGAATTCGCGGGTGTTAATGGAAAAAGTAACCGATGAGGAGGACGAATGGGGTGCCATGGTTTGCTTTTCTCTTTTTTCAGGTCGCATCTCTTCAGATTAAATGACATCAAAAACTGACACAAAATTTGCCAATATATTTAGGGGAGATCCATAGGTGTAGTAGGCTAATAGGGTTAGTATGGGGTTATTCGAATTTGTACAGTGCGACGAAACAGTAAAGTGTTAGATTGCTAATTTCTCTAAAGTTTGTGTATATTCAGCAAAATGACCCAAAATAGTATCATGTAATTAACACTTAGTATTTAATTAAATCAATAAAGCTTACCATTAAGTTTATCCATAATATGATCATTGATTGTGTTGACATCTTTGTTTGTAGAACATAAAATAGCTCTTTCTTGGAAAAACTTAGGGTCATTATTATCTTCCAATGAAATTGTATCTCCATACACTTGTTTATTGATTGCTTCAATAAGATCATTTACATCAGTAATGAGAAACTCTTCTGGAATATCAGTTAAAACTTCACCATCATTAGGTTCATCAACCTTTCCATCACCAACCTTTAAAATCCAATTAGAAAACTCTTTCAGCTCTTTAGCATCAGCTGAAGACAAATTTCTTGAAAATAGTCTTATGTTTTTACGGAGTTTTAGTATTTTGCAATGATCCCATATATATAAAGAATTAAATGCAGAAAGTACAATCTCAGCTCTTGAACCGCCATTTATAACAGGCAGAACCTATCTAAAATCACCTCCAAAAACCAAAAAATTTCCACCAAATGGTTTATCCATTGTATTCCCAATGATATCATTAAACTCCTGTCTAAATATTCAAAACAATGTCTACTCATCATAGGTGTTTCGTCCCATATAATGAGATCAGCTTGTTTAATTAAATCTGCAATATATGTACCATGCCTTAGTGAACACGTTGAAAACTCATCTGGACTTATAGGAATACCAAACCTTGAATGAGCTGTCCTACCTCCTTGTAACAAAAGTGAAGCAATACCGCTAGATACAATATTTAGAACAATGTCCCCTCTACATCTAATTGCAGCATAAAGTATTCTGCATATAAATGTTTTCCCATTACCACCATATCCATAAACAAAAAAAACACCACCTATAAGTCCACTGTATCTAGCCTACGATTGAAGGTGTGGTGTAGTGAGGACTAAGAATATAAGCTACTCCTAGTGTATGTGGATTTTCTTGAAGTTGGCTAAGCTTTGGTTGAGACCTGAGAGTCTCGTATTAATCAAGTCTTTCTGGTTTTTTGCTTTAATTGACTTGAATATGAACCTTGGGTTCTTATCATACTCCCATCCCAATCATCTAATACATGCAGTAAGAGCTTACTATCTCTTACAACCCTTCAAAAATTTTCAAATAAAAGGCAAACTAGTTCCTCTCTATTAGTTTGAGATAACTATGAACTTAGAAAACAAATATGATATTAACAATGCTAATTGTCCTACAAACTCAAAACTGGGACGAGATTTTTGCTGCTAACATGATAAGAGATTAAGAAAACACAGTTGATCCATTGCATAGAATGAGTATTTGAACCAGTAATGTCCCCTCTACATCTAATTGTAACAAAAAGTATTTTCCATAAAAATGTTTTCTCCAAAACAGCTCTCATTATCTCATTATAATTTTTTTTCTGATCATGGTTCATCAATGCAAAATCTTTATCATGAATTGCTTTCAGTTCTAAACGATTATATCTTCTTTCATCATTTATCAAAACATTCGTTTGGTGATTCCCATCAATATATGGTTGTGGCATAGATTTGTAATTTGACAATAAATTCCCATTGTTTCTCATGATCTTTTCTATCTCTTCAAGAGCATATTGCTTTTTGTTTTCATCATTTATAATCAAATATGTAAAAAAAAAAAATATTAAAACTTAAATATTTTGAAAGTAAATATACATTATAAATAATATTATTCATATTAACAATAAAATGAATACAAACCTGGTCTATTCAACAACATTCTCATGTTATGTTGAATGTCCTCTAAAAGAAACTCTCACGTATGGTTCCAAACAACTTCAGGTTTAGACAAATAATTGGAACTGAGCATAATAACAAAAAGCTTTCTAAGAAAGCTTGTCGTGCTTGCAAAACTTTTCCTAATTATATCATCAATATACTATTGGTCATCTTCTAGCAATCCACAAGCATAACATGCCTCTTTGTAGGTATTATAAACAACATTATTGTATGTCTTGATTTCATCAAAAGATCGTAAAACTTTAACATAGTTCAACAATATTCTAAAAAAATATGCTTACTCCATCTTCCTAAGAGCATAGTTGATCCTTCCAACACTAAATTATTTTTTCCTTTCTTTGAAAATTTTAAGTTTCCTGTCCCATGTAAACTTATTGGATATTTGCTCATACGTGAGATCCCTAGCAAATTCATTAACCTTATTCAGCTCGAACCAAGCTAGAAACATGGTATTCTCAATTAGTTTTCTGTTGATGACTATTTCCACCTTATCATCACCCTTGTAAATTATAATTTGTTTGTCGGGCAAATGGAAAGAAAGCTTCTCAACAGAAGTAGATCGAAATTGAATAGGAACTTAAAAATACGCCATGCCGATTCACATGCAGAAATATACTTGTAACAATTCAATATACATGTTAGAATATAACTTTATAATCTTAAAATTAATATTGAAAACATTGCTTGATATATTTTAAAACCTGCAGTCAAAAAAATCTTTGATCTCGTTTTTAGAAGACTGAACATTTCCCTGGTTATTTAAAACCTCATTTCCTACATCTTTCTGAACTGGTTCAACAACAACACAGTCACACGGTCATAACCTTTCGTTATATAATTGAATAAGTATTTAATGGAGCCAGCTTAGTTACACCACTCAACATTAATATGTGCTCTATAACGAATAGATAAAGTCTTGTTATATGCAATGACGTATCTGTTGTCGCAATTGAAACCATTCTTTTCAACAAATCTGTCTGATTGTTTACGTCTCCTATAGATAGGGAATCCTTCCTTAGATATAGATGTTTTCTCTACAAAAGATTTTGGATATTATTTTGAAAATTTCCCATTTTCTATATATGGTGAGTTCTAGTTAGCATAGCCACAAGGTTTATATATCATCATTTCCTTAACAATGTTATAAAGTTCACTTTCTTCATTTTTATTTGGGATTTCAGCAGAAATGATTTGATCTATGTCATCGGTTGTAGGAAACTTTGATTTAGCATCCATTAATAACAATATGTGAGCATGTGGAAGTCCTCTCTTTTGAAACTTTATAATATACATAGCTGCAATTATTTTTAAAAAAAAGTTATTTAAATATTAACCTCAACCTAACTCTATATAATAGAATAATATTCAAAAACTCAATCACTTACATGTCTTTGTAGTGCCCAAAATTTTCTTATTTGTTAAATCGTTCATCAAAGAATCTAGTTTCATCTTGAACATCGGGCAAATTATATCAGGTCGATCTTCAGACGTCAAATTCCTTTTTTTAAGATAACTCGTGATTTCAGGCCATTTAAGATTGCATGTGAATATTATAAAAAGATCCGGAAAACCAAAATGTTTACATATTGCCATTGCATCCAGAGAATTATTCTTCATATACCTAGGTCCCCCTGTGAATGTAGCTAGTAAAGTAAATTGTTGGCCTTGTTCATGCATTAAACCATTCCCACAATTTTAAGACTCTTTAATTGAATCATAACTATCATATCGTAAAATTTTCTGATTTTGCTTTAGATAACAAAGTCTGTTTAATTTAATCATTGTATATGTATCGACCAGAAACTGTTGGAATAGCCTCCTTGAATATAGCAAAGTATGAGAGTCATTCTTTCTTTCTTGAATTCGAAAAGAAAAGAACTGTCTCATAGATATATTTTCTTTTTTAAACTTTAACGCACTTTTAGTAAAACCTTTTTTAATTCCAAGCCTGAAACCATCTTCACCATAAGAAAATATTAGAGGATATTGTATAGCCAAATATGCTGGATGGATTTCACTTATTCTTTTTAGACGACCAGATTGTTGTTACAAAATTATATCACGCTTATTCATGTCTAAATTAAAACCCCCAGGAACCAATGCAGTAACTTCAGATGTTGTTGGAACATTATAAGTTCTACCATCTGTAACTCGATCACTAACAATTCTTATATGAAAAGTTTCCTCAGGACTTGGGTCAAACCTCTCTTTAGTTGATCTAAATTTCTCAACATATGGATTTACTGCATTTAACATATCGATGATAGCTTCAATAATGATCTTCTTCAATCCATCTTTGATATCTTGTTTTGCAGACTTGTTAGACTTGCTACAAAATAAATCTCAATTATTAACAGGTAAATTTTAATATATACAAATAAATTAAAAAATTAATAAGTATAAAATAATATTAAGAAGTTTAATACCTCAACACATTTGATCTATTCTCAACCTCATTTTCTGTGTCAACTATATATAGTTGTAAAAACTTAACATAATCACCTATAGGTGGTTTTAAACTACCCATCAAATGATAGTTTTCTCCATGTAATTGGAACATTTTTGATGCTCTTCCTTTCTCGATAGAACGATCAAATTTGCCACCAAGATATGTAAATGAGAATACTATATTATAAGGTCTGATGTTTTTTTTGAAAATTTCTGCTGAGTATGTCTGTGCCAGTCAGTTTTCTCAACATATCAAGAGGTTGCTTCAAAAACGACAATTTCACTTGACCTTGCATGCAACATAGGGAAAATGTAGGACTCCAAGAATTTTTAGATTTGTTTAGGCGTTCTCAATACCACATAATAGCATCGCAGTGATGACATATAAATATAGGATCACCTTCATCTATATAGGCTGTAATTTATATTAGATTTTACGAAACAAATTATACGAAATAACAAAAATTATAATTGAGATAATTAAAAATAATTAAAATACCAGATATGTTTTGAGCAGAACATTGTGTATTTGAATTTGTATTACCAAAGACTTGCTTAAATAGCAAAGCCATTGTTTTTACACGAGTTCTTTGACATTCCAATTCTTTTTCTTATACATCAACCAAATAAGTCTCTACATCTTCTAAATCACTGACATCAGAATAAGTACATTCATCTGAATTGTATTGAAATATTTGTTTATCATATTCGTCGATAGAACTAAAAATATTAAATATAAGTAGATTATATCTATAAGATCTATTTAATAAAATTTAGAGATACCTTCACATTCATAGTCATATTTTGCATTGATATTTTGTTCTTCTGAATGTGCGTCTTGATACCCATTGCTTGAAGGTAATCTGTTTGCTCTACAAGAATTATGAACATATATGCTTGTAATATCATTTAATACCCTATCTGATTGAACTCTGAATTCTCTAAATCCACTTATTTGAGAGGTAGTTAACCTTGATAAGTGGGAAATGTTTGTTGTATACACATCATTTAATAAGAATATAATATGAGTTAATTTTAGAAAAATTAAAACTACATAATAAAATACTGACGCTTACATGGGTTCTATGAGTTTTTTCGTAACTTGTTAGGTTGTAAATCGTCTGTCGTACGATCAATAGCTTCAATGTTGTTTTATACTTAGCCATGTGATTAATTGAGAAATAAGATTCAACATTAATAATTAATAAACATATATGGGTATAAACATATAAATTAGTACGATACCAGATTAAATTTCACGTTTAGAATAAGAAAGAAAGTTTACCAATAATATTTTTCCTCTTGTTTGCTTGGGAAATTGGGATGAACACATTCTCTTTTCCATTAGCTAATCAGATTTATAATTCAAACATTATAATTATAATGTAAATAATAGCAATAGCAAATTTTAAAAATAATCAGTCATATATGTATCAGATTATGTCAAAAATGAGTTTTAGTACTAACCTTTTCAAATGAAGTCTGGAAATTATGAGAATCTGCTAGAAGTTTGGAGATTTTTATCCACAAAAAGATATGTTTCTGGAATTAAATAATGTAGAACTGGATATAATAGGATTCTTAGAATTTTTTAGATGTGTTTGATTGGAAATGTTAGGAAATGAGTGGATGTCCCTCAGTTGTTTTTGAAAAATTAACATATGATATTGTCTACTTATATTTATAAAAAACATAAAATATAATAAAATGTTAATATTACAAATTATATTATAAATATAAGATTTAACATCAATTACATATGGTATAAAATTTGTATAACAAAACTCCATTAGACAACTAATTTATTCAGACTAAGACGGTTCTTTAAAACAACAAAATTTCTACATTTTAGAATTATATATGATTTTATTTAGGTTTATATTATACGTTTTAAAAGAACACTACTGTGTTTGTTGTACAATAATGATTGCAAATAATATCATATATAATTCAATAACATACGATATAAAAGAGTAGAACATCATGATTGGAAATAATAATTTTTATTAATGCTGGACAATATCCATAATAGCTTTTAAAACAAACAAAAAAAAAATAGAAATCAAATAGTTTGATTAAATTACTAAACATTAGGTACGGAACACAAAATGTTTTAACCTTCTTTTTTGGTTCTCAATCATCAATATTCTCAATTTTGATCGTCTTACTGCATTGCTTCTTAGATGTAGAACTGAGGTCTAGTATGTCATCATTAAATTCAAAAGATTTCTTTTATGAATGGGTTGTGTACGATCCTGATGTTTTTGCACTAACAGTTCCTATCATTGAAACCTTTTAAACATGCACGTAAATTAGTCATAATTTAGATATAATATATAATTATTGATTATAAACAACTGATTTATAAACGAAATTACCTCATCACCCGAGACAATAGAAGGCACATCATCCAAATTACTATAATTATCAGATAGAGGTTCATAATTAATATCTTATTGACCACTTTAAACATTCACGACTCGATATGTTTCAGAACCATATAAAATATTTTCTTTTTCAATAGATACCATAAACTGGAATATTTTCCCAATCAGGTCTTTAATTGCATCAGGAATTATTTCTGAATCCTCTATTTGAAATATAATCGTTTATCAGTTTATAAATTTTCAAATATTTTATAGAAATCATAATATAAAAACATAACTCATCAAATGAACCACAAAGCAAATCTGTAACAGTTTGTTTTACGATTTTTGTTGCTACTTTGTCCAGAAGCATAAATTTTGTCCGGTTAGTATCATCTATTACCATAATATGGAGTTTGAATCTACAAAATTATGTAAATATATGTATTAGTGCATAGATACTAACTAACAGAAAATTAACACGTCTTTTGTAATTACGTGAATATATAATACCTCGCTGAAACATTTGTGACCAGATCCTTGCAAAATTCACAGTAGAATGTTGGTTTAGCAATTTTTTTTGTTTTGAATGAAATGTTGTTTGTTGTAACTTTCTGAACTTTCCTGTTACACTTACCGCAACCAAAATAACACCAAGAAAAATCTGTATTAATAACATAAATTGTACAGATAATTCTACATTTTTCAACCTGAAAAAAAAGCACAATATGAAATTTTTTAAGAAAAAGTGTTTAAACACATATGATGTAACACAATTGAAAAATGTTTTTTATATTAATAACCTCAAGAGATTGTAGTATTTGTGAAACACTTTTTTAGGTAACTGAAACCATTTATTTTCATTCGTGATTAGGTCACGTTTATCATCTTTGTGTTCAAACATAGTAATAGCTCGACCATCATAGGGTAATCTGAATAAACAGAATTAAATTTATAACAATATTGGATACTGATATTATAACACATCAAAATATAAAATAAGATTTTTAATTAATATGTACTCACGAATTCTTCAAAAGTTTCACTTCCGGTAAAGCAGGATTAATAAACAACGCAGATGAATCAAATGCATTTGTTATTTGCAAATCTCCTACAATTTGATTAAAAATATACAGTTAGGAAAAATAATATTAGATCATCAATGGCAGGAGCTAGTGACGAATTAAATTCTCAATGAAGATTTAATAACCTCCGTAGAAGTTAATTTTTGCAAATCTAAATAGGTAAACAACTATTTGATCGCCAACATCTTGGCAATACTTGCTTAGCTTTTCGGCAAATACCCCCTAGACAACATGCCATTCGCTCATCCCTAAGATTAAAAGCACATTGGATCATTAATATTTTTTAATAAAAATATTAGTTTTAAATTCATTCGGGAAAAACTTACTCTGAATCACTTAGAATAAACTCAACCTTTTTTCTTTCTTTGCCATTTACTTGAATTGTTTGTGTTTCTCCCACATCAACAACTTATCCAATGACATTTGAAAATAATATATGTTTGATATTTTAGGTTAGGACAATAATTATAGTCATCCAATATAGTTTGATATATAAGTAAATATCTAAAACTCACCAACTAAGAAATGTGTTTTCAGCTCACCACTTCTAATCATATCAAACTTGTCAATGACAGAAATATATCATCTGATATGTAATTAGATGGTGTGATGGTTGTAGTGCTTACAAAACTCATTTTGTAAGGATGATTAGATAACCGAAAGTTACCAGTGGCATGAGCAAGTGAGAAATTCTCAATGAATTTCCACTCTCCAACATTAAGTTGTTTTTATAAGCGTAAAAGCCATGCTTTTTTACAGGAAGCATGTATTTTTACACCCTTGTGAAACACAAAAATGAAAATTATTAATCAAAAAATATATATAACAACTTGTTTTATGAAACATAATATCGATTAAGATACTGTTTGATCCGCCAACAAAATCTCTAAAGTTTCACCAGTCTGAGATGTATATTGTTTCCATGAATGCAGAATCTTTACATGGATATGCAATCCTGTTTTGAAAGGTTTAACATCATTGAGGTAAGTAATTTTACCATGTAGAACCATTTCTTAATTTTTAGTAGAAATGATTATGGTTCTAATCGATATTTTGGTATAAATAATCAGGTTAGGAGTATCCTGATTTTTTAGTGTTGAGTGATACATCCGAATGTTTGATTATTTATGGTGTTTTGAAAATTTGATTTAGTTTCTTGAAATGTTTTGTCTAGATCGATATATCTTTTCAAAATAGATTTATCTAAAAGAATATAAAATAAGAATAAGACCAAATTCATCATTCGCGATAGTTGTAAATGCAAATTTTTAGTGAAGTTTTCGTTTTATTTATTTCAATTTTTTGTATTTTAATTAAAGATAATATTACGGAATTTAACCAAATCTATTTAAGATTTATGTAAAATATTAGTTAAGTGAAAAATATGTTTGTTTATACATTTTTTTAAATACGATCTTTTCAATTTAGATTTGATTAAATTAATATTGAGATTATAATTAAGACCGGGTTCAACTTTGTTGATGTTCGGAAAAATCGTTTATATATTAACGATTTCTGTTTTCAAAACTATGCTTGGAATATCCAATTAATTGATGTACATCCAGTTACAATTTCATTGATGTTTTAATGGAAAAATCGTTTAGATATAACAATTTCTGTTTTCGAAATTATGCTTGGAATATCTGATTATTTAGTTGTGATTTTGTTGTAACTGTAAAAATATTTACATTAATGTAAATTAATAAATCATATATTAAATTGGTTTTTGAATGATGATATTTATATAGTTTAATTTTATGATCAAAAGATTGTAATACATAATTGTTATTTGTAAAGTATATGTTATAATTATGTAATTTTATATATATCATACATAATTCAAATCAATAATCGTATTAATAAATTTAATTTTATAATGAATATATTATATGTGTCATACATGATTTTATTAATAAGAGATTAATATTTACAATGTTTATAACACATATTCGTAATATGTCATTGTAATATATGATTGGATTAATATAATTTCGCTTATAATAGAGTTTGTTTGGAAATAGGAATAGTGTATTTTCGAGAAAGGAATAGTAAATTCAGAGGTGTTTGATTAAAAAGTTACTAGAATCAGTTAAAAGTTAAGATAAATGAATGACATACACTATAATATAACACATGAAAATAGGTTATATTATTAAAATGAATCATGTTTTAATATAATAGATGTGTTATATGACCAATAAATGTCTTGAATGGTAATCCTTATTTAACGGACTTAGTATCATCCCATCCCTTCTTATATGGTCAAACACACTTTATGTTTTTATATTTTTTCATTGATAGACAAATATTTTAACTCTATATGTTTTACACTCTTTAAATATTTGTAATCATTTGAAAATAAGTCAACAATGAAATTATCATAATATATTTTTAATGGTCTCGTTATAGTGTCAACAACTCAAAACCCAAAGATAAAATTCTGTAACCACAATGTATGAAGTGTGGACCTCAAATCATGCCATAAATTCCGTCTCCATTAGTAGAATTGGCAATGATTAAATACTTTCTACTTTTACATGATATTGTCTTTTCAACTAATAGAAAATAGCAAAATGAACTAGATTTATACTCACGTCATACGTAAGAAAAAAATTCGTAAATTATATTTTATTAGTAAATATAAATTAAATATTTATATAATTTTAAATTTTATTTAAAATTATTTTTAACATTAATTTTTGTATATATAAATTAAAAAAATAATTATTTTTTATGAATTTAATAGTATTTCTTGGTTAGTTTAATAAAATATATTAATACTCTAACCAAATTAATAACAATGATATATATTGTAATTATTCGAATAAGTTAAGTCTATTTATATATTTATTTGAAATTTACTGTAATGATGACACGTCATCATGGTATTTCTGTTAATACCTGAGAATAAGGTTATTTTTAAATTATTTCTCAAATAATATATTCGGGATTAGTTAGTAATTTAAATCTATTTATATTTATTTGAAATTATTTATAAATTAACGTATAAAATTTTTAAAAAATAAAAATCATTGTTTTTGCAAATGTAATACTATTTTTTGGTTAGTTGAATAAAATATATTGATTATCTAACTAAATTAATATCAGTAGCATATATTGTAATTATTATAATAACTTAAAATATTTTATATATATTTAACCTGAAATTCGTTGTGATATTGACATGTCAGCATATCATTTTTGTTATTAGTTTGTTAAAAAATTTCTCAAATAATATATTAGAGAGGGATTAGAATATCAAATTATTATAGATGACCAAATCTTCAGTACGTAATCATGTGCTATTTGATGCATTGCATTATACATATCTCAAAACCTTTTTTACAGTTTTTAATAGTTTATTTTGAGAGTACTTATATAACGATCTAACATACCAAAATTGAAAATGATATTTCGTTGAGTATAGGCTGCACATAATTCAAAACTATCAACCACCCATGCATATGAAATTCTTTTAGTTTTTCTATGTTCCAATTCATTGTTATGACATTACATTTTACTGAATTTCTTTTCTTTCTAAATTGGAAAATCCATGCAGAACTGTTTTCTATTTCATCTCTCAGAATATATTTTCATGTATAATAATCTTTGTGATATGTTTCATAACATCTTTATTCCGATTAAATATGATATTTCACTCATATCTTTCATTTCAAAAATTTTTAGAGAAATAATTATTTATATCATGTAGCAAAACCAAAATCACAAATGTGCTTCTCTATCTCTAATATAAATACACCGATCATGAAAACTTGTGTTTAATCTATCTATTGATTTTCCCAGCTTAACACTCCATAGATCATGAAAACTTGTGTTTAATCTCTCTATTGATTTTCCCAGCTTAACACTCCATAGTTTCTTTTTTTAAGTGGCCCCAAAACCTATAGATTAGTCTTCCATATATACTTATTCCTCAAACTTTCCACTGACACGAATAGTTTTTCACATCCATTTGGTAAATCTGAGAACAATTAATGAACTACCAAAACCAAAACAATTCTTAAAGATTTCTTTTTTAACAAACAAATCTTTTTATAGTCTATTTTCTACGAGCCTTTTACCTTTAGGCCTTTTATGGAAGCTCACAGATTTGCTCACCACTTTGGAAGTACAAGGCGTTGTACTTAGTGTGAAATTGCTGCTAGTTTTGAAACTTGTTCAAGACATGAATCAGAGCTTTCATATAGCGTATCAATATTTTTGCATTTAAGTTGCGTCTTCTTTTCTTATAGGGATTGTAAGTTCTTTGGTATTCTCAAAGTTGTTCGAATATTCAACTTCGTGGCAAATGGGCACATATAATCAATGAAAAAAATCATTCAACTCTAAACCAAAGGATAAAATTCTACACAAAATTGGTGCTTTTCCCAAACAAGCAAAGAACCAGAGCAAAAATCATTCTTTTGTCAGAATTGTACAACTTACTAAGCTATTGGATGCAATCCTAAGTCGTTCTCCTGCAATTTTCATCATATGCCTTCCTTCTACAGTCAAACTCGATGACTGCAAAATTAAAAAAAAAAAGAGGTTACGAGGCAGCAACATGAATTTGCACTTCTGCAATATATAACGTTATATGAGAGTAGAAAAAAAGCAAATGTATCACCTGCAACATGATAACGTTTTGAAGGATCAAATCGATCTCTGATTTGAATGACGATATTATCTTCCTAACTTTGACATCGTTGTGCATTAGCAGGATCACAGAGACAATGCCTTGTATCAAATTCAATGAGTTTCGACTGCTCTCCCTGTCTCGTTGGACCGATGATTCCAGCAGCACTTTAGTGTTCTCACTAACCATCAATCGCATTCTTTTCAGAACCTCTTCTGTGAGTTTGGAGCTCCGGTCAAACAGGAAAAAGCAAGGTGCTAAATAGTAGAGACATGTTTGTATGTAAAGGTAAGAAGACTTCTCCTTATCTTCTGGTATACACTGCAAGAAGAGATGTGTCAAAAAATCCCAAAAGATATTTTAAAAAATGAAACATTTTAGGTCACCCCCAGCAAAAAGGAAGTAAGTGCTCACATCGACTATATCGATCAAATATCCCGGTAAGAATTCACTTAGAATGGTTACACTGCTTTCAGAAAGTCTGGTAGGTTTAGAATCCAAAGTGCAGATCATCCTCAGTATGCCACACCCATTGTCCAAAGCAGGCTTCAAAATCTGCACCCATTAATTTTTGCCATGCTATTTAACTATATGATTGTCTTTAGATAATCACTGTAATTATCAAAACCACAAAACTTACTATTTGTTCAACAAAAACTTTCTCTAGAATCTGGAGGACAAGAGAGCTATCACCCATTTCTGACAAACATGAGCACACAAGGTTTGTAAGTGCTTTAAAGGTTGTCTCCCGCTGCTCATCACACTCAATCGCTGACTCTGCAATGAACATAAAGCCATAATAATAAGGTAAAGCAGTTATCACAAAGCATTCATCATCGAAAACTCGCACATTCCAGAAAAGAACCTCCTGGGACAACTCTGAAACGTGCAATTAAGGTGATGAAGAAGCTAAAATGATCTGTAGTCTGGATATATCCGTCTCTATAGGCAGTGTGAAGAATTTCCACGATCCGATACAACACAGCTGGTTCAAGTTGTTGATCTGCAATGTACGGTTAATACCCTTTTTGGTCATTACGTCATCAACTTTTATAAAATTTGAGTCATCAGGAAAGGAAAGAAATGTGTGATACCCACATAAACAGCATGAAACTATTGCTCTCAGCATAGGGGAGCTGAAATTGTCTACGGTGAAGTAGTAAAGGAAACAGAGAGCCAGTTCTTGAGCTTCCCGAGGGAGACTTGCAAATGGTCCACCAGGTACATCACCTGTATCAGTGACGATACCGATTTTTAGTTTAGTGACATAAGGAAGAATCTCTAATACAATTTTCTGTTTTGCAGCACCTTCTCCCTGATAAGGGCTGAAGAAGTTTCTGATGTCTTCTTCAAATGTGGGGGAAGCATCCTTCAGACACCCAACTCGCCCAAGGTCGAGCAAAAGTTGCAAAACAACCTAAATTACAAAATTTACAACAAAGGAAAACATGAGCCTAGTTGATCAAAATTGGGTCCATGCATTAAGGGGATCTTGGCCGAAAGATTACTGGATTGACAATAAAATTATGTGAACCACGTCTTACAACCTGGGTAGATGCGGGATGCTTATCCCCCAATTGAATAAGCAGTGATGGAAGTTTGTTGACCCAAGCACGTTGGTAGTTATTTATGGTTGGGTCATTGGGATAAAGGATATCTCCATTCTGCAGATATTACAAGAAACCAGATTTTAGATTTCATTAATGTGCCTGGAAAGTTAGACTGAACATATCATGAAAAAAGTTGCTTACAGGGATAATCAGATCTCTAACAATTGAAATGCAGGCTAATTTAAGTGGAGACTCTGGTTTGCAATCGATTAAGGTAGCAGTAAACGCCTGAAATATAAACAATCACACACACACACACAGAGATATATATATATATATATATATATGAAGTTAATTCTAGCTATCAAAGGAACTAAGAAAGAATAGACGGACCTGCATAAGATTATCTCTCCAATCACGGTCGACTCTCAAAGTAAGTTTTGGGACAAAAGGCACGAGTGCAAGTAGAGTCTTTGTGTGAATAGGTTTACTAATGCTCCTGGTGATCTGCAAAAATACATGTTCGCAAGGAAATTAGCAGGATACAATGGAGAAAGAGGGAGGGAAAATCGAAAAATATTCAATGAAAACTAATCAGCTTGAGTTATGTAGTAATTAGTGCTAACCTGGCCTAGTAGGGTATTCTCAATAAATTCCAGAAATCTATAGGAAAGATCGCACGGAAGATGGCTCCATTCACTTACTTCCAAAAAGATTTCGGTCAATACACAGTTGAGGATAAAGTAGCTTTCATCATTCTGTCAACAAAACAATCAACTAAGTGTGTATGAAGAATCTATCTAATAATAATAAGCAAAGCATAACATATAATCATTAGGGAGAATACAAACAATGGCTGAGAGAATATAAAAACATAGCCTATTATTAATCTAGCGTTGTGATGATTCATACCCTTTCAGAAAGATTGTTTTTGGGATTAAGGGGAAAAGAACCAAGTAACTTTTTTGATAACATTGATGTAATGTCCTGATCCAATGTCATCAGAGTAACCTCTTCAGATGCAGTCTGTATTTGAGTGTGCATACGAATAGAAAACTTGATTGCATAACATATGCTGCAAAGGATATGGTGTACGCAATCCATTAATGATTGTGCATCCAATCCTCGCGGAGCATGAATCAATGGAATGAAATCTTGGAAACAATTGATTAAGGCTCCAACAATCTCCTTCAATCTCCCAGAGACATGAGCAAAACCTATAAGAACCCATAGAAAATATTCAAGAAAAACATGATACGAGCCATATACCAATAACTTATTGATGAGAAAAAGAAGACAGATGGCACATACGAACACATTCTTTTGCAGCACCTTGCTCATAAGCGAGTAGCGCTTCATTCTGTAAAAGTCCCTACAAAAACAAAATGTAAAAAGAAACAGTTTTGAATAGAGAAAAGAAAACAGAGCACATACCCAGCGTGGTTAATTAAGTATTACAAAACCAAAGACATCTCAGTAAATATATTAACAAGCGTTCAAAACAAACATTGCTAATGATACTTCGTCTTTCGATACCTTTTTCTGTGATTCCGTGTCACTCTCATCACATGGCAACAGCGACAGGCAATGTGTCAACCCAGAAAGAGCTACCTTTAGATTGCTTTTATCTTGCACATAAAAATGGTTTATCTGAATAATGATATCCTTGTAGTTTTCGAGAATCTGCATCAAGTAGCAGATGGAAATTTCAGGGAACGTCTTGCAAGAATAAAGGTAAAAAAAGAAAAATACTACAGGCAAAAATTGGAACTCTGTTATAATCGAGGAAATCAAAATAGACACACCTTTTCAGCATACAAGAAAAAGGTAGGCGGGTAGTACTCCACAACAAGGTGGAAAAACTCGAACGCCATCAAACGAACATCAATCGATGAATTAGCCATAGCGAGAAATATGGATGGCATCAAAAGTGACACCATAAGGCCCTGGTTATCCTGAATAGATTCACAAATAGAATCGGCTGATTAGATACCACAGTTAAACCAGAAAAGACATGACTATTAGTACATCTGCAAGTTGAAAAGAGGATGAATAAGCAAGAGGCTAGAAACCATGATAAATTTCAAATTCATATCTTGCAGAGCAGGGGCACTTAACACAGAAAACCAGTAAGAATAACGATGAAATAACAAGTGGGAAAAGGACACATACCTCTTTACAACCAGGAAAGATCCTAGTTTTAAATAGTTTATAAAAAGCTTTTCTCACTTGCTTATCATCATCACTAACGCGTCCCTTAACATTCTCTACGCAAGCATATTTATTTGACTGCAACTCTGCTGGATGACTTTTGAAAAGGTCTTCAATACCAAGTAATGCATCTACACAGATAAAAACCAAAATTGATCCGCAGGTTTCATTTTCCTCAACCAAAAACATCTAATTAAACATGAGAAAAAAGGAAATTACTTTTGCGAACGTTAGCATTGTGATGAATAGTTTGTCGTAGAAGCTCCTGCAAGGTCAAGCTTTTCTTATTTGTAGCAAAGCCATTCTTTTCTGCTGCCACACTTTGCTCAGGAAGTACAATTGCTGGCAAATAAGCAAGTTTGAGCTAATAAGGCGAATAAATTAAAATTTTGAATTTGCAGGAGAAAGCAGATATATACACCTTTGGATTTAATCTCTGTGTTAGTTGAATTCTTTGATGGAGGTAATTTTCTCCCGAGCTTTCTCTTGATTTTCTGCAAAGAGATAAAGAAGAATCAACCGAACAATTATTCATCAAACACTTGAAGATTCATAAGAAAATAGACAATGTTAAAACCCTAAATAAAAGAACCTTAAAATCAATTTGGTGCTTCTTTGCAGGAGCTTTGGAGCGAACCATTTGTTTATCTTCTTCAGCTACTTAAAACTACAAGCAACTCATATTAGCTCCTTTCTGAAACTCAAAGTTAACAATCAAAACAAATATCTTATAACGACGCCGATTTACCGGTGTTGCTGGGGAAACTCCGGCAGCAGAATTTTAAGATTTTCACAGGGGAAAAAGAAAATTTATAAGGTTTAAAGATGGGAAAAGATGCAAAGAGAACAAATCGATTTAAAATAATTTATAAGCAAACAAGACGGCGATGATCGACGGTGAAGAAGTAGGAAAACGGCGACTAATGGCTTTTGGATTTTCGAGGGTTCAGCGAGAGATTAAACGGGAAAGGTGTTTTGGATCGGGTCGTTGCGAGGCGGGTCGGACTCTATTGGGCCATGAAGTTAAATTTTATTGGGCCATGAAGTTAAAATTCTATTAGGCCATAAAGTTAAATTTTATTGGGCCATGAAGGTAAATTTTACTGGCCCATCATATGTATATACTAGCTAAGCGTTAATTCCCAAATTCATTTTTACTTGTAAAACTAAACCGTATATATTAGAATATATTTAGAAAATATTTTATATATTAGAATATACTTATTAAATATTCTATATATTAAAATATATTTAAAAAATATATATTAAAATGATAATTCTTAACTGATCATTGGTGCTCCTTGAGTAAAGGCTTATAAATGAATCATAATGCATGGCATCACAATGTTTTGATACATTGGATTACTTAGAAGCTTTTCATAGTTCTTTTAGTCTCAAATGTTGTCACAACATGTATAAATAGTTGAAAGATTTAGCAATAATAAACTAACAAATTCAATACTTATCATGCTATCAGAGCAAGGTTTTTAAAAAACACTTAATCAATAATTTTTATATTTTCAATAATTGTTTTTTCTGATAACGAAAGCAATACAACCTCCGGAGAAAAAACGAAGATTTCGTCAACAAAACTAATGTCTCCATATCATATAAACGCTTTTGATAATTCACGTTCTCTCATCTCCTCTGTTTTTTTCGTCAAGATAATTATTTCGAATGGGCAGTGGAGATGTGGAGCGCTTTGCAAACAAAGCAAAAAATTGGTTTTATCGACAGGACGATTACGAAACCAATCTCTGAACCAAATCTTTCTATGTGAAAAACAAACAACACAATGATTGTGGGATGAATTTGAACATTTATTCAACCAAAGGTGCGTTTTACGGTGACGTTTATTGCTCACACTAAGATACTTTGGGAAACTTTTAAAGGAAGATTTTTGGTAACAATGGTGTTCGAAAACATCAAATCTCTGCTGAAATCATAGCCTGCAAACAAGATAGACAATTTGTGATTGAATACTTCGGTAGACTTTATACACTTTGGGCTAAATTTCATATTTATCGAACTAATCACACATGTGTGTGGTGTGGCTGAAAATATAGCACAAGACTATGAAAAAGCAAAAGTGCACAAAATCTTAATGGGATTAGATGAAGCACGATTTGGCTAAGTACGGACAAACATAATCGGCCAAGATCCTATTCCAAATCTTAATCAAGTATATTCAACAGTGATTCATGAGAAAAAACATCTGAACAGCACACGTGTGAATGAACATAAAATAGATACAGTAAGTTTTTTAGCAAAAACTGAATCATCAACGCCCATTGCGAACGTCGTGCTAACAAGATCTCGCAGCAGCGCAACATGCACTCATTGTGGACTTCAAGGACATGAAACCAAAGATTGTTTTCATAATATTGGTTAACCAGACTGGTGGGAAACTCATACATCAACCTCACGACCTACCAATCGAGGAGGTCGTGGCGGACGTAGCACATATAGCCAGAACGGACGAGGAAGAGAAGCACCAGCTCGTGCTAGCTACGCCCAAGGATTAGAACAAAGTCAACAAGTAACTAACACTCTTTCTAGCTGGACCACATATCAACTCACAGCTCTTCTCAATGCTCTCAATGATCAAAAATTGGGGCACTCGTCTGAATGGTTTAATGGCAACACAAAACTAAATGATGTTATCATTGATACCAGCGCATCCCATCACATAACCGGTGATGTCACATTACTAATTGACAAACAAAAATTTTTACCATCTGATGTGTTGTTTGCTGATGGAAGCCCCGCAAAAGCAATAGAATGTGCAACACTAGTTTTAAATAACATTCACACATTTAGCGATGTGCTTTATGTCCCCAACATGAATTGCACTCTAGTCTTTATTGCAAAACTTTTAAAGCAGACGGAATGCATTGCAATTTTTACTGACACTCTTTGTGTTTTAAAGGACCATTTTACGAGGAACCTAATTGGAATAGGTGAAGAGAGAGAGAGAGAGGGGGTCTACTATTTTAAGAGTGTTAGAATTACGCGAGCACATCAAACTAGTAAGAAATATGATGCAAGCTTGTGGCATCGCCGACTTGGCATCCGTCTGCTAAAGTGATTTCTTCTTTATCGTTTTTAGGAGCTAGTGGTGTTTTTAATGAAACTTATGACATTTGTTTCAAGGTAAAACAAACAAGGAACATTTTTGTTGATAGTCATAGTAAAACTATGGAGTGCTTTCAATTTATTTACTGCGATATTTGTGGACTTTATCGGACAAAATCATCTCTTGGTGCAACATATTTTCTCACAATTGTTGATGATTTTTCTAGACCAGTTTGGACATACCTACTTTTGGAAAAGTCAGAGGTATCTCGATTTCTTCAAGATTTTATTGCCATGATTGAAAGGCAATTTGGAAAGAAAGTTAAGTCAATTCGAAGTGACAATGGAACCGAATTCATGTGTCTCGCACGAGTGTTTAACAATTTAGGCATTCTCCACCAAACGTCTTGTGTAGGCACTCCACAACAAAATGGACGTGTGGAGCGCAAACACAGACACATATTAAATGTTACAAGGTCTATCAGGTTTCAAGCTAACTTACTGATACGGTTTTGAGGAGAATGCATCTTAGGGGCTCTCCATCTCATAAATCAGATACCTACACCACTTCTCAATAACAAAACACCGTATAAGAAGTTATTTGGTCATGCTCCCTCGTACGATATGTTGAAAGTATTTGGATGCCTCTGCTATGCTCATCGTGAAGCTCGTGATAAAGATAAATTTGGCCCTCGTAGTCGACATTGTATGTTTGTTAGGTATCTTTTTGGTAAGAAAGTGTAGAAGCTATTTGACCTTGAAAAAGAAGAGTTCTTTACCAGCAGTGATGTTGTGTTTTGTGAAGATGAATTCTCATTCATGACAATCAATACTCACCATATTAACTCACTTATAACAACCGCAGAGTTTACTGATTCTGAATGGATTTTTTCCAGTGATGAAGATGTGACAGATGAGGCGAGCTCGCCATCATATAATATTCTTCCGGATATTGATGATTCACATCATCTAATATTCCTCCAGATATTGATGATTCACATCATCCTAATCCTTTATCACCACCATTAGACGCAATTGCTAATGACATTGAGATCGATTCTACCATGGTTGAATCTCCAAAAACGCAAGGACAACTCGGTTTGGGCCAGCGAGTTAAACAACCATCAGTTCGACTTAAAGACTATGTTGTCTATAGCGTGAAAACTCTAACACCGCCTCCTCCAACTCTTTGTCACGTTAATTCTCCATCAGCCTCCACTAAAACGAGTCCAGGTATTTTTCTCTATCCAATGACTCATTATATCTCTGATAAATGTTTTTCTGTGAAATATAAAGCCTTTCTTGCCGCCATCACCTCTGCATATGAACCAACACATTACAATGATGCTGTTAAATTCAAGGTTTGGCGAGATTTTATGAGAGAGGAAATTATGGCTCTTGAGGACAACAAAACTTGGGATATTACCACGTTACCTTCAAGAAAAAAAAGCAATTGGCAACAAATGGGTTTTTCGCATTAAATATCATTCTGATGGTTCCATCGAACGGTACAAGTCTAGACTTGTGGTCCTCGGTAATAAACAGATCAAAGACATGGATTATGGAGAAACTTTTGCACCAGTTGCAAAATTAACAACCTTACGACATTTGCTTGCAGTTGCTGCAGCATTGAAATTGGAAGTACATCAAATGGATGTACACAATGCTTTCTTACATGGAGAGTTAGAAGAAGAAGTTTATATGAAACTTCCGCAAGGTTTTCATTGTGCCAACAACAATATAGTTTGTCGCCTTAAGAAATAACTATATGGTCTCCGTCAAGCTCCACGTTGTTGGTTTGCAACACTCTCATCTACTTTGATGCGATATGGGTTTATTCAAAACAAGTCAGAGTATTCTCTATTCACTTGGACCAAAGAGGGTTCGATTATTCATGTGCTTATTTACGTTGATGACTTTGCAATTGTAAGCAATGATTTACTTCGGATGACGAAGCTCAAACACTATTTGAGTGAATGTTTTCACATGAAAGATTTGGGCAAGCTTAAATATTTTTTGGGTATTGAAATCGCACGTAAAGAAAGTGGATTTTTCTTAACCCAACGTAAATACACTTTAGATATTATTACTGAAACCGGATTACTTGGGGTCAAGCCTTACTACACGCCAATTGAGCAACATCACAAATTGGCAAGTGATGAAGGGCCGATGCATGATAATCCAGAACAATATCACCGTTTTTAGCTCGCCTGATTTATCTCACCATAACTCGCCCTGAATTAACATATGTCATGTATATTCTCTCACAATTCATGCAAGCTCCTCGCGAAGCCCATTGGACAGCTGCCATACTTGTCGTCCGCTACTTGAAAGGTTGCCCAGACCAAGGTGTCCTTCTTCGATCTGATAGTGACTTGTGAATACGTGCTTATTGCGATGCAGATTAGGCCGCATGTCCTTGCACAAGAAGATCTCTTAGTGCATATGTGGTTCTTTTGGGCTCTTCCCCGATCTGTTGGAAAACAAAGAAACAAGACACAGTCTCGTGTTCATCAGCCGAATCAGAATATAGAGCAATGTCTTATACTCTCTTGAGCTTAAATGGCTCAAGTCAATGTTAAAAGCATTCGGTGTCGACTATTCTACATCTATAAAAATGTATTGTGACAATCAATATGCCTTATAAATTACCGCCAATCCGGTCTTTCATGAACGAACTAAGCATATTAAAACTGATTGTCATCAAGTTCGTGACGCTATACAAAACAAACTAATCACCACAAAATATGTCGCTACCTTCGAATAACTTGCAGATATTTTGACTAAAACTTTGGGACGTACATGTTTTGAAAATCTCTTGGTCAAGTTGGACATTAGTGATTTACATGTTCCAACTTTAGGGGGAGTATTAAAATATATTTAAGAAATATTGTATACATTAAATATAGTTAAGTATATATTAGAATATATTTAGGAAATATTGTATAAATTAGAATATACTTATGAAATGTTTTATATATTAGAATATTATTAAGAAATATTATATATTATTTATGTTTATTAAGTTAGATTTCACATATATAAATAGTTGAAAAATGTACCTATAATAAACCAATAAATTCAATACTTATCAGTATGAGTAACTAATATAAAAAAAAGCTGACTATATTGGTATTTCTAAGCATATGTTTTCAATTTTAACATTAGATTAAATATCTATTAGTTTTTTTACGAAATATCATAAACATATTATTAAATTAAATTTTTGAAAAGAAATACAATATATCTTTTAAGTAAATAAGTATATAAATTTAGATTTGTTTCAATTATAATATATATTTAGAGACAAATATAATATATTATGAACTATATATTAGAAATAATATATAAATATAAACTATCAATGCCAAGATATAATAATTTATTGAATTCATATTAAAATATTATATTCTTTAGTTGTTGTCAGTAATTGAACACTTGTCATTGCGGCTTTGTGACGGGGATCCAGAACTCGTGATTATTGTTTTTTCTCTGTTGATTATCATATTTGAAATATCAAATCTTTGTATTTTTCTTCGAGATACATGTTTTAAAATCTTCGTATTATTAACTACTATAAATCTATAATTATTATAAATATTTGCTTATTGATGTAGGATGGATAAAAAATATATATATATAAATAGAGAAATCACATGGCTTGTGGAGGGTCCTGTGATCAAATTATTATTATGACATCTCTTAAGCAATCATACCTTTGTTATGTAATGTCACCCTAATAATAATGAGATCAGACCCTCCACAAGCCATGTGATTTCTCTATTTATATATATATTTTTTATCCACTTAGACATCTCTATACTTTCTCATGAATTTTTCAATATACTTTATTTGTCTCTTTTGCTCACTTGTAAATATTCAATCATG
The DNA here is from genome assembly GCA_018901945.1 of Pugionium dolabratum. NCBI lineage: Eukaryota > Viridiplantae > Streptophyta > Magnoliopsida > Brassicales > Brassicaceae > Pugionium > Pugionium dolabratum. The sequence continues at coordinate 82,522 of JAEVFF010000509.1, forward strand.
GACTAAGTTCCAATTTCTTCCTACTTTTACCTCGAAAATCCTTATAATATTCTCTTTTTTTTTTGCCAACATCCTTATAATATTCTATGCAAAAACCAAAATATTCACCTCACATAAATATAATTAAAAAAAATAATAATTGAAGAAAGGCTTCCCATGTGAAGACTTCCCAAGAAATCTCCAAAATCGATGCTTCAAATACATTGGATAGTTACTAAACAAGACAGATACGAACAAACACACTCCCACAAAAAGAAGATCAGAAGACCCAATCTTTGTTAACAACACACAATTTATCACATATCTCTTTCAAAACACAGATATTGTCTTGTTCCTTTTTAACTTCCTTTTTCCAATCTCTCGTCTGAAAACGAAATGGATATCTTAAGTTCATCAAGTGATTTACTTATTGATGATCTTCTTGAAGAATACTGGTTCTTTGAGAACTTATTTAAAAGGAGATCAAGAGTCTTGAGGTATTGTCACTCAGATCCTTACCCTTCTTCTTCTTTGAATTCTCCTGAAAAAATGGTAGATTCGGATCCTGGGAAGATTTCCGCAGGGAGATGCTTGATCAGGGAATATTCTACAGATAGAAGAGAAGTCGGATTCGAGACGAAACAGTTGTCAGAAAAGATTTTGGTTCAACAAGTTGGATCTTTCTTGCAGAAGAAGAAACATGTGGTTTGTCCTAAATCTGGATCTCGTTGCGCTCCGGGGAAGATTCAAGAAGCTGCAACAGAGCGTTGTTTGACGAAAGCACCTTCTTTACCGCCTCGGATAGGGAAAATAGAGGTGGATTGCGAGGCGAAGAAGATGATGAAGAAGCTCACGCGTCAATTCTATGAGAAGATTAGGGTTCTAGAACATGGTGAGCGTTTTTTGCAGAAGAAGAAAACTATGGTTCGAGAGAAAGGCAATAGTGAAAGAAACAGGATAGGAGGTAGTAGTAGTAGCGTCAAGATTAGTTTGCAAAGAACTCAAACGATGCCAAATAGCATGAGAAATGAAGATGATAAATTTGAAGATGAAGAAACCGGCTCAAGAATGGGATTCTTGATCCGTGAGGCCCTCGCTAGCTCACAAAATGTTCCAAAGGTGATTAAATATATATATTACGAGTCACGCTTAATTTATGTAAAGAAAATGGTATTAAGTTGAGCATAATAAAGTTTGAATCTTGATGTAGGTATCAGGCAATCAATGGCAGAGACCACCAAGAAAGTTGAGATCAGAAGAAACTGTTATAGTCAAACAAGGAAGCTCAAAGCCCAAAACACTACGTAAAACGTTAAGCAGCATAGAAACAACAACCAAAGAGATTCAAAAGCTGAATGGTTGTAATGACAAATTGGTCGAGCCACGTGTTGCAACCGGATTGACTATACCGTTTAGGGTTCATGAGGATTCAAGGAAAGAGATAAAAGATCAGATTAAGTTCTGGGCTCGAGCTGTAGCTACTAATGTTCAACAAGAGTGCTGAATAATTTGAGTATAATTTCACAAAATGATTCCATAGCATGTGACTGTTAATTACGGGTTATTGTAAGTTGCTAGCATCCTTGCAATATACTATTTTGCTACGAAAACATCTTACAAAAAAGAAAAAAAAAACACATTCAGCTAAAAAACAAATCTCACGTGCTTTACAGATTTAAAAGACAGAAAATAATGGCACAAGTCAAATCCCAAGTAGGAAAGTGAAGAAATTATGACTTCTCAAAAGCATCTAAACGAAAAAAAGTGCAAAAATAGAAAAAATATTTACAAAGAAGAACAATAAGTGGTATAAACAAAGTAACAAAACAAAACCAAGTAGACACTTTTTGAAAATTACAAATTACTGTTCTTACTTACACCCATGTGATAGACCAATTTTAGTACGTATAATTAACTAGACTAGGACCACTCGAATATGATTCGGATTTTTTATAAAAAAATTTTAAGAATATATCAAAACATACGTTTAATAATAAAATTGGGGATTGACTAAAATAAAACTATATTAAGTTTTGGTTCTAAATATAACACTAATTATTTAAATTTTCAAAAATAACATAAATTTAATATTAAAATAATTAAAAACTTTTTTATAATAAAAAAGTTTAAATCCTAAATAAAGTAAATCCAAACATGATATTTTAATTTTATATATAGTTTATTTAAGATAAACTATTATTTTCATATAATAATTTATATTATTTTTAAAATTTTATTTTTATTGTACTAAATTGTAAAATAAACTTAAAATAATATTGTTTTAAAATATTAATCTAATAAAATTTCTATAAAATCTTCAAACATGGTCAGGAATTTTAAACAAGACAAAAAAAAAATATGATCATGAATCATGATTGTTTACATTTTTTCATCTGAGTCAACATTTTAAATTTTATCTACCTTTTGTGACGTGACAACTCCTTTTTCTGCACAAACGTGACAACTTCTTTTCAACATATATTTATATATTTGTTGTGAGAGCCACTATTTAACTGCCTATTTTGCTTCAACAAAAAGTGACTATTTCATTGAGATTTTCCTTTTTTTTTTCAAACCCAACCGAATTTACATATAACACATGTCCTTTATTTCAATCAAAATGAATGGATAATAAATGGCCATTGAAATCGGTATTTTTTTTATCAACAATCGACCAGACCAACTTCCGATCAGATCCATTATGTATCGCAGACAGCGTGGATCTAACTTAAGTTATATAAAATTTTAATTAAAAATTATTTGTTAAACAGTTATATATTATTTAATATATATTCTAATATTATTATAAATAATATTTTCTAATATATTCTTTCAAAATGATATTTGATTTCGATAAGACTAATTTCGAATTAGAACGAATATGAATTGGTTATACCATAGTTAGTTAGATTTCCAACTCAAAACGGACACTATTCTTTGTTATTATTATTTTTGTTGTATTTACGATTTGTTATATGAGATCTTCAGAAATCATTACAATATTGGTCCCATTTCTTAGTGATAAGCTTTATTCATCTATTCGAACTCATAAAACAAGACCTGATCCTATATTCCTATGTATGATATTTTCTAGTAACCTTAAAAGCCCATAATACAATATCACTATAGGCCATTAGTTAAACGCTGTGGCTTAATCATGGCCGTTGATGAACTTTAGCTTTATCGTCGTTTTGGACTTCTCACAACTCATAATACAAAAACATATACCACATCGTTTTCTCAAATATTTTACCCATATCAGCATATATAACAAAGAAATATACGAAAATCATTTATTTAATAAAATTAGCTACGATTTTAAAATTTCTAGATTAGATTCAAAAATAGAAATAATTCATATAAATAATATATGACTTGATAGTTTCTAACCAAAATTGAAGTTTGACCAAAATTGAGATTTTGGTTATATATTAAATATTTAACCAAAATTGAAGTTTTAGCTAATTCATAACTAAATTAAAATAATTAGAGATTTTCCATATCCCATTGCTATACATATATTTTTTTATTAGTGAATTTTGCTTTGTTAAATAAATTTTCATTATTTTATAAAATCGTTTATAACTTAGATTAATCCTTTTTATCATTTATAAAATCGTTTTAAATTAAGATAAATATATAAATGGACAATATCTCATGTATGGATTTTATTTGAATTAGATTACATAGTCACTCTATCCAGAGAAACTATATATTATACAAATGAGTCAATGAGGATGATATCGAGATAATATTGTTGGTATGTCAATCAGATATACACAATGAACAATGTCAATAGATTTAAATGTATGTCGATTTCATTCTACTATTTGTTTGACCAAAAAAAAAGTCAAACGTATATATCTTATCTTGAAGTACGATCGTTTGGTCTACAAACAACATATGCTCATTTTTTTGTAAATATAACAATGAAGAAACCCATAAAATTCTTCTCTATATATTCCATCTCTAATCCACATTTGTCTTGTTATGATCATATAATATTTAAAACATTATATTTGAGTTCAATTTTATAATTTATGATTTAATTATTTTATTAAAAAGAAAATTTAATATATTTTTATCATAAAATTTGTGTTATTATTGAAAATTTAAACAAATTATACTATTTAAAAAAAATTGAAAATGTGTTATATTAGAATATTACCCTTTAATTTATCTTTTTTACATTGTTTAATTTTTCAGGTTAAAAAAGATGATTGTATACATTTTTTATCAACAATGTACAATAAATCAAGGTGATATTACATTACATATTTTGATCATATTCATATAATATATCAATCGCCACTAATAACACATTAGCTAAATACCTTCTTTTATATATAAGTTAGATTGTTCACAAAGTTTGTTGTAAACTAAAATTAGAGCATAATTAGGTGTCGAGCTGGTTGAAAAAAGAAAGCACATGGGTGACACTTCCCTCAATGCTTGTTTTAAGAAAACAAAACAACTAATAACTTTGCTCAATTCCAAAATTTATATAATGCCGAAAATTAAATAAAAACACTTTTTTTACAAACTTTACACTTATATGCTTCACCAAAAGACAGCTATATTAAACTTACAAAATCCATCTCAATTTTGGATTCATGTTATTTTTAAAAATCCTTTATAATTGTGTACTTTAATAAATAAATGGATGGTTTGTACGTTTCATCACCAATAAGCTCTAATTAAAGAGTTAAAGACTAAAGAAAATTATATTGTGAGATTAAAAGTTTGTACTAATTAAAGTTAATAATAAATAACTATCAAAATTTCATCTTCGATATAATTATACCTTCGTTTACGTCTATAACTAGATTTAGATTGACGCCACGCGTGAGAAAATTATTTAAACATTATAATTAATTATTTATTTAGTAAATATAAATTAGAAATGTACATAATTTATCTTTTACTTAAATTTTTTATGATTTTTTTAATATTGATTATACAGATGAAATATACAATAAAATTAGATTTTACAAATGAATTTAAATTTTCTATATTTTGGATATACAATATTATTAAAAAATTAAAGAATTGTACATGTGATACAAATTTAATTAAAATAAAATTTTGTTTTATATTTTGTTTATATTTTATGTCGAAATATTAAAATTTACATATAGTATAATGTTAAATATTTGTTTAATGTCATTTTTGTAAATATTCTAATAAATGATATTTTATGTAATATTTGCATTAAAATATTTTGATGGTACGTCATCGTGATATATTTGTAAATCACACATCACTATAAGGTTGTTTTTTGATAAAATGTTATTCAATTAATATTTTAGGGATTAGAACACTGTTTATCTCTTTATAGTTAGCAATTCTCTAAAATTATTTATTTAAATTTTTGTTACAAATATATTACTATTAGTTAAAATTTTTATTAATAACAAATATTTAATATAAAATGTATAAAAACTTTTTTATATTAGAAAAATTGAAAATTTAAATTTAAGAAAACCCAAACATAGTGTTTTAGTTTATCTTTGAAAACTATATATTTTATATAAAGCTTGTTTTATTTTGAAAATTTAGTTTTTGTGTATTAAATTTATAATAAAAAATTAAAATATATGTTTTAGGATATTAATCTATATTTTTATTAAAAAAATTTATGCTGCAAAAATGAAATATCAATGAAAAAAGGAAATTAAAGAGAAAAATGGGAGAATAAAAGAAGAAGAGAAAAAAATAAAAAGATAAATGCGAAAATAAAAACCTTCTGCGAAAAGAAATTAGACTCAAGAAACCGACGTCCCTCTCTCTCTCTCTCCCTCACCTCCTCTTTCTCTCTTCTGCGGATCTCTTTCTCTTTTTCTCTCCCTGATTAAACCTCCAAAATCAGGTACTTATCTCTTTTAATCATCACGATAATCTGGTTCTCAAGCTTTTCTTTTTCTGATTCCCAGGGCTAAAATCATTATTTCTTGGTGGGTTATTTTTTATTTTGTTTGATTGTTGTTATTATCATCATGAAACTTTTTGTTTATCTGAAAGAAATTGCATTGTTTTGGGTTAGTTGGTTTTTATGATTTAATTCTCTTTATGATCATCTAGATTGTTGATTTTCTAACCTTTTTACATCTTCGCAGGGACTTTTGGGTTTCGGATTCTCCGAAATTGCAAGTCTTTGTCTTTTGTAGCTCGTTGCAGCCCAATTGAAGCTTTTTTTTCTCAACACCTTAATGTTCTCAAGGTCAGAATTGCGTTATACTGCATTAGACGATTCTTCTGGTTTTAGTTAGGCATGGTGGGCTACTTTCATCTGTTTGAAGTTTTGATCTTTTTTTTTCTCTGGCATTTGGTTTCAATACTGCAGCTAAATTACTATATAATTTCCATGGAAAAGATCTTGGCTTTACTCTGTTACCATCAGTTTGAGTATACACAATGCAATCTTCCGATAATAGGGTTTCTTTGAGGGACATTTATATCACTTTCTCGGGCTAAATCTAGGAGAATATGTGCTTTGTATGTTTTGACTGATTCCTAAAACCAAATGCTGGCAGATTTCAGGAGTGCCATTGAATGTTATAGCTTAGTTTTTTGTATAGCGTGAGATGTAATAATGTTGCACTGGTTGGTTCTAATGAGTCAAGAAGTTTTCAACACACTGTATACTTTGCTGTGTTACTGTATGCTTTATGATGTTTTTTATAAATCAAAACCATCAGAGGGCTTCTGCAGCAAGTGAAATGGGACAAAGAAATCGGACGGTTGCTTTAGAAATGGAGCAGCAGCAATCTCAAGCCTCTCTCCAACCAGAACCTTGCATCATTTTAGGCAGCTTTCCACAACAACCGGATAATAGTAACATCCCTGACATGATTGCAAACGTTCCTAATTTAGAAGCTTATTCTCTTCAAGACCCAACTTATGACAGCTCGGCAATGTTCTATGGTCTTCCTCAGTACCATCATCATCATCAGCGTGCTCCAACAAATTTCTATGTTCCCTATGTGGCATTTCAGGCTCTGCCAAGTCAGTCACCATCTTCGAGCAGTCATGGTGTAGTTGCAGTAAGTTCTGATAATGATTACGAAAGGAATGCCCATTTTATGGATCATACGAGAGGGACATATAAAAGAAAAAATGCCGAAGGATTACCTGCAGATACACAATATTTAGCAGCTCCATGTAATACACCCGAGACAGTAGCTCCTTTTGGAGGCGTAAGGAATAGAGCAGAAGCTGTTACAATGAACCATGTTCTTCCACCTCATGCTCCAAACAGCTTCATTCAAGGGAACTATGCAGGTCATCATCCATTCCCACCTCCTGGCTCAATCTGGTATGATCAACACCATGGCAGATCTGATGGTTCACCGTTGTTTTGGCCCCACGCACCTTATATTCACGGTAACTACCAACCAATGATCTTTTTTCAAAGTTTTGAACTTTGTAATCTTAGATATATATATTCGTTGAAATATCTTTTATGTAGTAACTTTGTTGCTGGTTCTATAGAATCTAGTAGCAGAAACCCTACAGCATTCATATATCCTTCTCAGTTAAACCCAAGGGACCACTATTATAGTCATCATCCTCATCCAGCACCTCCTCCTGTACAAGCAGTGAGAGGCCAGAGCGCTACGATATACCCTCACATGGCTCCATCGGCCTCATACAGAGTTCCTCCTGTGAACTTCGCTCTTCAGAACACAATGACTAGTGGTCATTCGAGTTCAGAGATGGGTTCGGGTCATGTGGGTCCAGTTCAACCAACCGGGTTTCGAATATACCAGCATCATCAGCGAGATGCTTCAGTACCTGTAGCGACTCTTAGACAACACCGTGGAGGAGTTCCTCAGCTTAGAGTGATGCCTGATGATGTAACTTTTCTGCCTCAATTTCTTTTCCCCATCTTCTTCATTTTCTATCGTTGCTCAAGATCTGTTTCTTCTGGTTCTCTCAATCTGTGCAGGAAGTTGCGATATTGGAGTTCGGAGACTTCTTTGGCGATTCTAGAAGTAATCACACTGATCATCATCGAGATATGCGATTGGACATTGAGGAAATGTCATACGAGGTGAGTCCATTGTTACTCTTTGCCGATGTTGTTATCAGAGTTAGATGTTTAGCCTTCTTTTTATTAATTTTTCCGTGAGAAAATCTTGATTATAGCATGAGCGTGAGAATCCACAATGCAATATTCTGTAATCACGGTTAGGTTCTGTGTTGATCTGATATGGGATTTGAACAGGAGCTTCTTGCGTTGAGCGAGCGAATTGGAACCGTAAACACTGGTTTGCCAGAGGAAGATGTTAAGAATCATCTGAAAACAAGAACATGTTTAGGAATCAACCTTGAAAAAGAGTTGTCGTCTTCACACACCAAAGATGTAGAAACTGAACCTTGCACGATATGTCAGGTAAACATAGCCCAAAGATCAAAGCTTGTAATGGCTGCACATGCTTGGATAAAGAGCTCTTAAAAATTCTCTCAATTCTTTACAGGAAAACTTCAAGAACGAAGAAAAGATTGCGACTTTGGATTGTGGGCATGAGTATCATGCGGAATGCTTGGAGAAATGGCTGATTGTGAAGAACTTTTGCCCAATCTGTAAATCAGAGGCACTGGTCATGGAGAAGAGAAAGGTATAACGTGAAGAAGAATGGCTTTTTTTATTTGGGTTTATATATTTATATAAAAATGGAAACTTAAAAGAAGAGAAGAAAACAGAGTTTGGGTTTGTTTTCAGCTCCAAAAGGAATTATGTAAATTTGTGCTTGTTTTTGTTTGTGCACATAATGTGTGAATGGTCAAAAAGCTACCATCTTTTTATTTGGTTTATTTGGCTACGTAACAATTGAAAAGAAATGTACAGGCTAATTTGTTTTTCGATTTTAGGTTTTTACTATAAAACCGTTTTGGTGTCTTTTTTGTCAATTGCTTATTAAGACATAATATATTCTACAATTCAAAACTTATAAAGACCTCAGAATGTTTGTGATGCGTATCAAAATTGCAAAATAAATCTTACAAATTACAGTTACAAATTTAGTAAAACAAAGAAAAATGGGATTCATTAAAATTGTAAATCATGTTGCAATTCCGTCTGTGTGTTCGTAAGAAATTAAACGAATCTAACATTCCGTCTGTGTGTTGGCAAGAGGTTGATCTATTGCTCTCCAACAGACCGTACACTTTTGTAACATAACCAAACTCTCGTCCATAGATATGACTTGCACATGCTGCTTTGTAACTCATCATCTCCCAATCTCCTGCAAAAATCGTAACTTCAAACAGTTAAAAAACAAGATTTCTTTAAAGGGTTTGATTTTATTTGGCGGTATATACCTACCGGTTTTTATTTCCGTCTCGAGCATTTCCGGGGAGAAATGGCGGTTTAGCCACCACTTAGCCCGGAGTGTCCATGATGTATCGGTAAACATCCTAGGTGTTGGGTTGTATCGAACAGAGTAGGTTTGTTGATTCCGTTCTTCTCCGGATCCACCGATGCATGTGGACATTCGGTCTTCGTCAAGATTCTCAAATAAGTGAATCAAGCAAATGGCAAACTCTTTCCAGATTTCTGGATTGGGGAAAGTAGCTTCTACATGTAATGCTATCATTTCGGTTAGTGACTCTCTATTGTACCCATCTGCAAGTATGTTAAAACAAACGGTATTAGAGACTGACTTAGGCAGGATCCAAGGTCGTAAGACTAAAAAGGTGTTTGATGGCTTGATTCCAAATACCTTCTATGCACATTCCAGTTAGCTTCTTCAGGGTAGTTACACAATTAGGATCAATCTTTAAGATATCTTCATAGCATTTTGCAAGCATTTCACTATTAGGATGAAACTTCTCCATCATAATCGCCTTAATCCTACAATTGAGCAAAAAGAGCCAAAATTCTACTTCAGACACTCTTCTGTTTTCATATTCTAACTTCCTAAGGTGGGCCGTAGATACTAACTAAATAGAGACTGAGAGAAATCCATTGTACCTGAAAGGTTTGATGTCATGTACTTTGTTGCACATCTCTTCGACCACTTTCATCGCTTCATCTACATGACCTCCAATTAGCAGAAGCTAGAAGGGAATTTAAGAAAAGAGAGGGAAAACAGACACATAATCAGTGTGAGACAGTCAAGCTTTAAGGGAGCAACATAAAGACATTATGAGTCACATAGGCAAAAATGGTTATATCAGTTTTCACCTGTAAAAGTGGATGTAATGCAGCTAAAGATACATGACACGGAGACCGCATAGCAAGCCGCATATATTTCACTGCTTCCTTATAATAAGAGTCATTGACTATCTTTCTATAGCAATCAGGATCTTCTGGCGGATTCAAAGGAAGCAACCATGGATCCATGTCCCCTAACAAAAAATAAGTGAAGGAGCCATGAAATCAAACGGGTTGTGGTTAAAGCATAATGCAAAAAAAAGAAGTTTTTTTGTCAAGTACTAACCAAGAATTCTAATAAGAGCGGGATCAAATGCACCACCATCTGGCAAAGAGGCTTCGTTTTCTTCAGAAATGGCATAGAGTTGTGGTGGATTGGTAAAATGCTGAGGACTCTCCAGTTTTACCTTCACATCCATCTCCGTCTCCAAGTCACTGATGGACACATGAGAAACTCTTTTATCATTCATGACAGAAGACTCTGACTCGTTTTTCACAGAACCCTCAGACTCCACAGAGTAAACAGACTCGTCCCTGACTGGATACTCAACTATATTATCAGATCTTGATTTGGACATATTGGATATGCTTTCTGTGCAGTCCTCATCTTCAGGTTGTAACTCCTTTACGAATTTAGCACACCACATCTTGTAGAATGTGATTCCTATAAATAGATTGGACCGTGGGAGCATTCCAAAATCACGGTTCTGCATCATGCTACCAAAAGAAGAAGAAAAATCATCAAATTTAATTAAAGAAAGAACCTTAGCAGACGGCAGTCAGGAAGGTGGAATTACACATTGGCGAACAAGATTGAGTACAGCAGGATAATTATTTATACATACAAGCTATCAATATACACACAGTTACAAAATAAACATATGCATTGAAAGTAGGAGAAGTGGAGAACTCTCAAAAGCAAACAATAGTTAACTTCCTTAACAAACTAATTCAAGAAGATATCAATCGTACCTGATTGCAGCACTATAGGCCTCACCATCCATCCCATGCTCGATAAAATGACAAATTTGTTCGAACCAAACCAGGAGCTTCTCCTGTCCAAATGAGTAGGTAACTCAATGTTAGACTCGAGCCTTAAAACATTATTTAATCACAGAAAACTAAAAAATGGAAATGCTCTATTTCTCGACATGTATTTAGCTATACATAATGAAGTTAAAGAATGAAAAATCTCAAAAGGGACCTCTTTATGCTGTTTACCAATCTTCCCGATCCAAGTATCGTATATTTTTCCAATCTCTTCGGCATTGTTTTTGTTAGGTTGCAAGTGACAGAGAATTTGTATTTGAGCCTGCAGAAGCACAGACCAAAAAATGAAACAGTAAGAAACACACAGCAACAAACAAGCACTATTTCATCTTGGAGATAAAGCAAACCTCGTATTTGAGCCGATTCATCTTTGGAGACCCGTCTCTCATCGTCCCTTGCATCAGAACGCCAAGTACACGGCTTGCATCTCTCCAGTTTCTCTGGCGTAGTAGCTCACGAAGGATCTTTAGCAATCTGTTGAGATACTCGCTTCGGCTAGCTCTTGTCTCAAGACCCAGAAGATAAGATGGTTTCGCCACGCAAAGGAGAGTTCTCTTAAACTGTCTATCTAATACGTCATCGGAGCTAATCACGCGACGGCGCTTAGGTTTGATGTCCTCAAACACCTCAGGTTTTTCTTCGATTTCCTCCGTTTTCATTGCCTTATCCTCAAATATTCGTATCAGACATAACCCAGAAGATTAAAACTTCGAAGAGAATCACCGAACCCGAATTGCTAAAATCGAGGGCAGGGGAGGAAGATGATAAGGAATACTAAGAAAATACTGCTCTAAACGGAGATTTCCCAATTCAGTTCAACGAGAAGGAGGAGAATTAGGTTTCTCTTTGGCCTCTGACGAAACGAGCTTCTGTCGTCTGGGGAATTTCCGGGGATAGGAGACTCCGGCAACAAGCGTCAGGTATAAGTTAGCAAAATAAGAAACCCTAAGGCCTAATATAAAGAAGAAAGAAGCAAATAAAGGTGGGCCAAGAAAATGGGATTCTTCTAATGCAAGTGAAATAAATTAGACCCAACTAAAAATCAAGTTAAGCCCAACCAAATCATATAAACCCGAATTAACAATTGATGACCTGACAAATCCCCAACCAAAATAAGGAAATAACCGAACCAAAAAATTAATTTGGTATCGAATTTCTAAACCCGAACCAAGCCGAGTTAAATTCAGACCCATTCTCTGTAGCCTGTCCGAAATAACTAAACCAATAAAATTACGGATTGGATTAATTTCTTTTCCTTTTTTTCCGGCGAATTTCATTAAAAAAAAGCAAGGTTTCAATTTTTAAACTTTTCTCTGTTATATATAATATCTTAAAATAATATTTTAAAAACTTTCTTTCTTAAAATTTATAAAATAACATAAATTATTTTCTGAAAATACATATTTATCATAAATAAATTACAAATATAATTAAAATTTTATATTTGAGTTTTTTTCTAATATAGGATTTTATTTTTCCTTATTAATTTTTTTTTAAATATTTTAATATTAATTTTATCTTATTTTTATAAATTTAAATTAACATGATACATTTAGAAACAAATAAAAAGAGTGTTTGTCTTTCAAACTTAAATTTTCTCTTCTTGAAAAAAATTCTTTTATGAAATCTATGATATTTAAAAAACAAAAGGATATTAGTGGTATTTTTGAAAGAACTTAAAAATATGATAGTTTGAGAATTAGTCTTAAAATATATTATATGTTCTTCTCTTATCTCGTACAGATCTTAAAATTATGTTCATTTTAGTAACTAATATTAATAGGGATAGCTAGTAATGATTTTATTAAATACAGCATGTTGCTGACAATGATAAAAAATCACTGACAAAATTATGTTTTACTAGTAAACTAGATTTATACTTATGCCGTGAAAAATAATATTTATAAATTATATAATATTGTTTATTAATAAATATAAATTAAATATTTATATAATTTTATTTATTATTAAAATTATTTTTAATATTAATTATATATATATAAATCAAGAAAAGAAAAAATCTATTGATTATCTAACTAATTAATAACAATAAAATATATTGTAATAATTTTAATAAGTTAAACTCATTTATATATTTGTTTAAAATTTATTTTGGTGATGACACATGTGATATTTTTGTTAATAACAAATTAAAGTAAGATTATTTACTTAAATAATATATTAGAAATAAATGTCATATTGTTAATTTTTTAAAAACAATTAGTATACTTTAATTGCTGATTGTTAAAACTTATTAGTACGTAAATCTTCTGTCATGTATCCACAATTAATGCATCCTTAGATGCTTCAATTGTGAATTCTAGTATTGAGCAACAAGTTTTTACTTATGGTTGCCGTGTTACATATACAAATAGAAGGCATAAGAGAAAAAGCAATATGCCGAGAAATCAACAACACGAAAACTTTCTTACAAAATGATTCTTTTTCTTTCATTTTCTTGTTTGGGATCAGGACTAATTAAAATGGTTGGAATAATAAACATTCATCTCGTTCGTACTTTGTATATCGGTATAACCAGGGCCGGGCCTGGGTCCAAGCAAAGCAAACTCGTGCTTGCGGCCCTCACTATTAATATAAAAAAATCAGCCCTTATTTCAAAATTACTCTCAGCACAAATGGTAAATATAAGTAAACAGCTTCCTTAAATTCTTCAGTTCGAATCCTTTTTATAGTATAAAATAGCCCATTCTTTTTTGCTTGCGGCCCTGTTAAATTCAGGACCGGCTCTGCGTATAACCATTGAAAATTGTTGAAGTGAGTATTTTGGTCGTTATACAAGTAATTACAAGACATACAATTAAATTTTTATTATTAGTTATTGGTTACTAAAGTAAGAACAAAATACTCCATCGCATTTAATCACTGTTATAATCATTAACATGGTCATGACTTTTATATATTTTATATTCCCTAATAAAATATTGTGTTTTTGTCTCTAATATTCTTCTCTGCCACATGTAGCTTCCCGCAAACAGGATTTTTTTTTGACAACCCCCCGGAAAATGGGAATATTATTTTTCTTTTTTTCTTCTATTTTTTTCAATATTTTATGGCATCTAACAATGTCGGCAGGTTATGACTAATTTTTTATTAAGCGCTTGAGATCGGTTTAATATTACACGTGTGGCCACGCAGTCAATTCCGGTAATTATGTTACTATGTATAACGAAATGTGCTATGCTCCTTTCTTGATTTCAGAATTCCCAAACTGCCCTTAACCTTTACCTTTTTGGGAAACCAAAATATTTGAAACATAAAAAATGAGCGACAAAAATAGCTAACTGAAATTTTTAAAATTAATAAAAATTTAATATTAATTAATAAAAGGGCAATTGACTAATTTAGCACTAAATAAAGTTTTAGTGACTAAATTAGCATGTCAAATCTAAACTCTCATATATAGCATTTTGTAATTGGAAAAAGACAAAAATAACCTGATTTAAAATTAATTCCCCTTTCTCTCACGTGATACCAATCCCTCACCCACCACCGCCTCCTTCTTCGTCGTCTCACCCAATGCCGGAATCTCTCACGCGATACCTATTCCTCCACCGCCGAAATCTCTTTCTTCGTCGAATCTCACATTCTTGTTGATCTCTTTCGATCTCACACTCATGTCTTCGTCGTCTTCACCTCGGTACGTCGTCTTCATCTCTCTCACCCCTCACTTAGATTTTGCCGCGTTGAATCTACCAAAAATTAGGATTCCGTTTAGGTTTCAGACTTGGAGTGCTTGTTTTCGATTTTGAAAATCAGGTGGAACATGCTTAGTTTTTTCCTTCTGTAATTTGGGTTTCTGTTAGTAAGTATTTCGTTTACATTCGCAAGAACGTGTTTGTTCTTGAGAGATAGAAGAAGTAAAACTAAAGTACACAGAAATTAAAGAAATAGGAATCTACATTGCATTCCAACTCACCAAAATTGAGTTTTTGTCCATTAGTTGTTTTATCAATTTTTATATTCTACTGCATCAAAGTTAAAAATTATACGTAATGAGATGATGGTTCGTATGAATCTTTGTTGTTGAGTTTATGTTAATTTCTTTTATTTTTGATCTGTTTATAATCTGTTTAAGAAGCACTAATCGTATATGTCAAGTGATGATTTGTTCTGATTTGAATATGTTTGGGAATATTATCAAATAGAGTTCTGATTTGTTCTTTGTTCTTTGTGTTGTTATGTCACTTTTGTTTTCGGTGAGTTTATTATTTGTTTTCAACTTATGATTGCATAAATCATACCACATGATTATCTTCTTTTTCCTTTTGTTCTACTTCTTTTTTCAATGAATTTATGCATAAAATTATATGCAATTTACTGTAAAATATTGGATCACATGTTTGATGTGCTAAAAACCAAGAATCTTGTGGGAACTCCCTTAAAAACATCCTCTCCAGCAATTAGAACGGCCGATCTCTTGCCACCATCTTCGTTAGATTCAATATCACTATTGTTCTACAGTTTGCGCGATTCAGCTGAGAAAATAAGAACTAAAGAGACAAACAATTATCTGAAAGTGACCAAGAGAGCACATTGTTTGAAAACTACTTCTGAAGTTTTTGTTTTCAATGTAAATTCTTGAATCTGAGTGTGACAATATATTTTTCTGATGATTAACTCTGTTTCTGAAATTTGAGTTTCTTTAAACTCTTGTAATCTAGATTCCTAAATTTAGTATAGTCTTATATTTCACTTGATGTGGTATATATTGTGTTTCTTTATTTGCAATTATTACTCATAAGCTCTTATTTCTTGCATTATCTGTTACACTATTAGGTCATCATTTCAACTGGAACTAAGAAATGTGATATAATTTTGGTAGATGTAACTTTTCAGTTCAATTAAAAAAACATCACTATTGATTTGAAAGTTTGCACTGATTCTTTAAATGTTAATGTTAATGAACAACAAAACACTAGTCTTTACATGATGTTAGAAGACATTTGGACATTATAAACTATGTAGTAGAATACACGATCATATACTATAGATTAGAAGCATAAATAACCCTCTGCAATTTTACGTTTTAGGAAGAAATTCCTAAAACATAAGAGATACTTCCAAAATTTGCATAAAGTTTTCCTAAATTTTACATAAAATGTGACTACATTCCTAATTTCAGTAAAGAGTTCTTAATATTAAGGAAGTTCTTCCTAAATAAAATAATTAAATTTAAGGAAACAAATTGAAAACTGCAATTAGAGAGATCGAACCATTCACAATTAATTCTAACAAGGAGATGTGTAACCAGTACGCTGTAGTAGTCAATCGACATAAATCCATTTGTTTAATATATATATATACTTCTGTTTAATTAAAATAGAAAAAACTTTACATCATCACCTATAACAAAGAGATCGAACCTTAAACAGTCTTGTACGACAAAGAATGTGTAACCAATATGCCATATTATTCATTCATATGTTTAACATTACTTTTAAATTTTATTTATTTTTTATATTTTTTATTTATGGGCAATTGATATTTCATAAAAAAAATATATGTATATGTTTTGAAGTACTCGAGTATTAAAAAGTATATGTATGGTCTTATATAGGTACATATAAGAAGATAATTAAAAAAAATTAACAACAATATGAATATCTAACTACTTAAAAAAAGGAATGAACTACCAATATCAAATAATGTTGGACATTTTCATTTTAATATTTTTGTTCATGAGTTGTATTTGTAATTATTGATAAACAACATTAAAATCACGCAGATTGAACCATGGATAATTAATTCTAATAAGAAGATGTGCAACCAGTACGTTGCGGTAACTAATCGATATATAAGTATTTTATTTAATATATACTTCCTTTAATTAAAATAAAAAAAACATTATATCACCAACTACAAATGTATCGAACTTTGGACAATTGTGTAAGACAAAGAATGTGTAACCAATACGTTGTTGTATCTAATCAAGATATAAGTATTTTGTTTAATATATATATGCTTTTTTAATTTAAATAGCATAAATTTTTTTATCAAATACAAGAATTTAATCTTGAAAACATTGTGAATCAAAGAGTGTGTTTATATCTGCAATAAACTAACCACACACTATAATATCTCGATGTTTGCAAAACCAATATAAGAAAAAAATTTTAAGTAAACCAATGCTTTCAATAAAGTTCAAACCGTAGTTTTACCCCCACACTTTTATTTTCTTTATTTCTCCTATTGTTTTAGTTTTTTTTTACAAAATCCACAAACATACCAGATGCATCATCTAAATATTTTAATCGATTGTTCAGCTCTCAATGAATTGTGTATTGAATCGGAGTAAGAGAATAGACATGCACACACTTACCTCTGTATTTGTCAAAAATCTACACACGGTATAAATAAAAACAAGTCAATCAACTATTATTTTGGCAAATAGTTTTTTATGTACGAGTAACAGTTTATAATGCAGGACAAACAAATCATGGCAGTGTGAATCTCCTCATAAAACAATCAAAAGAGGGATGAGTTGTAGAATTTTTTTGCATCACACATAAATTGTGAAAATTATCAAGTTAATTTTCTTGCAACACATACACACAAAAGTTTTCACTGATTCAGAGCTATGGAAGAGAAAGACTAAATAAACTAAATAGGGTTCTGATTTGACACAAGATACTACAGTCAAGAATGATAGAATTATAGCATATCATGTAGATAATTTGAAGAAACTACATTTTAGACCGTTAATGTCATTGATCACGTTGCAGTTTGCAGTCACAATTTCCGCAATCGATGAGTTGTTTACGAGTGTATGAAATCTGAGTGCAAAATATAGAAATCTTATGAGCACATGGACGAAGATGATGGAGAGGAGAGAGACATAAAGAGAACAAACCTGCAAATATCGGCGGAGATGGCATCGACAGTAGATCTTTGCGTCGGCGATAAATCTCGGCTTCGGCAATAGATCTCGGAACAAAGATAGCGTCGGAAATCGATTGCGACGGAGATGAATAACGTCGCCGGAGATGAAAAATGTCGTCGGAGATGAACAACGTCGCCAGAGATGAAAAACATCGCAGAGATGAAAAACATCGCCGGAGATGGCGAATGTAACCAGAGATTTTGCCGTACATTGGTGCCGGAGATGATAATCGCATGCGTTGGCTCCCTTTTTTCTTTTAATTATAAAATTATAAAAAACAAATAATAAAAAGGATAAAAGAGTCTTATGGTCGGGTGTATAATGCTATGTGGTGGATTTTATAAACCTAGTGCTATATTTGTCCAATAAACTCTATTTAGTGCCAAAATAGGGTATTTCTCTTTATTTTATTTAATTATTTTATTTAGGAAACGGTTCTTTAATATTAAGAAATTTTAACTTAATTTAGGTTATTAGTCAAATTTTATGCAAAATTTAGGAAGGTTCTATGCAAATTTAGGAAGTATCTCTTACGTTTTAAGAATTCTTTCCTAAAACGTGAAATTAAATAAGTAATAGTGCATATTCATCAGATTGTTCCACCTGTTTTCATCAATAATGTTTATCCAAAAAACATCAGAAAAAATGTTTATCAATAATCACAAATAAAAGTCATAAATGAAAACATCAAAATAAAAATGTCCAAACTAAAATTTATCACCAAACTCATGAAAGATGTCAAATACCAGCTTCGTTCTTATGTTTTCTTTTGCGGCATCATGTAGCTTTGACATATTTTTAATATCCATTGAATGATATTCAATCAATTTGAGCACAAAAGAGAACAATTGGCATTGGTTTTTGTTATTAAAAAAAGGAAAAAAATAGTTTTGCTCCTCTCTCAAAAACTCATTAACGCGCTCAATATTGCTCTATGAGAATTTTCAAATCAACATCGTGAAATTGGAAGAGAATAATTTTGCAATCACCAAAATTTAGAAAGTTTTTTAAGATACCATTGGAAAATTTAAACAGGAAGATAAATTTATGATGTAAAGAAAAAGTCTAATTTAAACTAAATACAGATATATATACAAAAAAAATATTTATATATCAATTAGTTACAGTAGCATATTGGTTACACACTCCTTCTATTACATTATAGACCAAGGTTATTTAAAATTTTTGCAGAATATGAGGTTATTTTAGTATTTTTCATTTAAAAAAAATGCTACTTGTGTGAGTTTAGGTTTGGGATGCTAATTTAGTCACTAAAACATTATTTAGTGCTAAATTAGTCAATTGCCCTAAAATAAAAAAATTAAAAGTTACAATTATGTGAATCGAACCTTAGACAATTGGGTAAGAGAAAGAGTGTATAACCCAATATGCTGATGTAACTAATCAACATATAGCATTTTGTTTAATATATATACACTACTTTAAGTAAAATAGCAAAAAATTTATTAATAGCTCTTCAAGGGGATCAAACTTTAGACCCCTGTTGGGAAGGAAGTAGTGTGTAACCACATACTATAACTAATCTGTATATTATATTTTATGTAATATATATACACTCATGCAATTAAAATAACAAACTTTTATTTGGGAAGGGGATCGAACATTGACTTAAATTAAGGATATTTTAGTCTTTTTTATTTTTTGAAATGCTATTTATGTGAGTTTTTGAATTGAGTGCTATTATTGGTACTAAAACTTCATTTAGTGCTAATCTAGAGTATTTCTCTTAAAATTATGATAAAAAAAAATAATATATTTTATCAATTTGTGTAAAATTGTTGCAACGGCATCTACTTATTTTATTGGAAACAGTTTCTCAAGCAATCAAGGGTTTGATGGTCTGCCAGGAACCTTAATGATTGAGGGGTAGGATAGTTCGCCTATAAATTGATTTATATAAATGATTGATTGATTGTTTGTTTCAAAAATGGATGTGAACTTGACTGACAAGGCACCACAGACGACATTTGTTGGAAAATGAATGGCAATGACTAAGACTATGTGAGATTTCATGATTGCGTTATCAACTTGAGAGCCATTTCTTCAAGCTCGGCTATGGTGATTGAATCTGTGTTGATTTTTCTCCCTTCCTTTTCTTCATCTCCATCACCGTTATCTTCATTTTCAAAGTACGTTTTCTTCGCTCTTTTGCGTTTTCTCCCTGTTTCTTCTTCTCCTGATGATCCAGAGTCTTCATAGCCTTCTTCTTCTTCCTCCATGGCTCCTTTCTTCCTCTTAACCTTTTGTTTCATTCTCTTTTCCCTCCTCTTTTCCCTCTCTACTTTCTTGTCCTCAGGATCCACTTTCCTCATTTCCTCTCCCACTTTCTTATAGAAGTCCTTCCTTTTCTCTGCAAAAATTCAATAACCAGTTCAGCATGCATTGTTCATTGCTGGTTTTGTGGGAACAGAATAAAATGATATAACTTGTGGTTCAAGTTGCTTTACCTTTATCAAGGGCTACTTCAGTCTGTGTTGTGGCAGCTACTAATGCTAAGGGAGCCAATGGGTTGCCTTCCTCATCAAACTTAACTCTGGA
Source organism: Pugionium dolabratum (assembly GCA_018901945.1). Lineage (NCBI taxonomy): Eukaryota > Viridiplantae > Streptophyta > Magnoliopsida > Brassicales > Brassicaceae > Pugionium > Pugionium dolabratum. The sequence continues at coordinate 103,170 of JAEVFF010000509.1, forward strand.
CCCACCTGGTCTGTGCAGATTTATCTTCAGCTTATTCTTTTTCAAAATTCGAACTCCTGGCCTGAAACTCAAACACGAATTTATTAACAGTAATAGCATGAAAGACTGGAATAAACAAATGCAAATATATGAAAACCATACATGGCAACTTCTTCGTTCTTGTTAGTTGATTTTTCACCTTCCCTGCCCTCTTCATGTGGCCTGAGAGCAAAATCCTCATCCTCTAAATCTTCCCCAAGAAGATCGTTTTTTACTAGGGGAGGTGCTTCATTATCCTGCTCATTCTCGGGTTCCAGACCGATTGAACTTTCAAAGACTCCTTTTTTCTTTGTTTTAAGGTTTGTAAATCGGATTCTAGGAGTCATTGGTAGACCAAGTGAAGCAGAGAAGTTATCGATCGACAGCTTCGTCACATCGAAAATCTCCTTATCTCTTCTTTTGTGAATGGACCTCAGATATGTGATGAAAGCTCTCTGAGCAACAGCTTGAAGATCTGGAAAGTTAACTAACAAAGCAGCCAAAAGTCTAGAAACCTCCTGCAACTTTTCACTGTTTGCCTGTGTGAACAAAATCATTTTAGTCAAATGGCAGAGCTAGGTTTTCTACCAGACAGTCAAGCCAGTTCTCTGATCCGAGGGGGACTATAGAGACTCAAGAAAATTGAGGAAGGGAGTGCTACCTTGATGAGTTTTACAGGTACTCTAGCTTCTTGTAATCTCTCAACCATTTTTTCCTCTGAAGGTGTCAAAAAGAGGAGCGACTTCCCAGAAGTATTGAAACGAGCTGTACGTCCAACTCGGTGAATATAAGAAGCTACATCTTCAGGACAATCTACCTATTGAAATAAATATGCTGACATCACACTTCCGCCAGACAAGATCATAGTGTTTTACAATTCTGAATGTGGATTCACATACCTGAACAACCCAGTCCACAGCCTTATCAAAATCAAGACCTCTAGCAAGAACGTCAGTACAGAAGAGAACTGATTGTCTCTCAATAAACTGAGAGTACACTCCCATTCTTTTCTCCTGACTCATTTTTCCATGAAGGCTCTTTAAAGGTATTCCAGGACGGAGTTTGTTGAATGCTTCATGAACAAATTTGACCTGTCAAAATAGTGTCTCCTCCTTCAATCTCAAGATAGGACAAAAGTAGCAGCATCAAAGCGAACAAAACTATCTCCAAGTTATTTTATTCAAAGAAAAAGATAGGCAAATCATCCAACCTGTTTCTTGGTGGAGAGAAAGACAAGAATCCTGGAATTAAGATGGGTTTTGATGAAGCTCCATAACATGTCTAATTTTTTTTCAACTGGTACAATCATCACAGTCTGTTTTAAGCTAGTTGGAGTAGCTGTAACTGACTCTTCATGTACGCTGATGTACTCAGGATCTCTCAAACTGAGTCTTGCCAGATCCTTGACTTTCTTTGTTTGGGTGGCAGAGAAAAGCAACGTTTGCCTGTGTTTAGGCAACTGTGAGATTATAGGATCCAACTGCCCCTTGAATGCAGAATCAAGAACACGGTCGGCCTCATCTAAAATCAAAATCTGCCGCAAAATAGAAGGACTATTATGGATTTTGAAGCAATAAGACCATATAAGTTTAGCAGACAGAAACATAAACGGAAATAGAGACGGCAATTTCGTGTGGTTCTACAATATCCTTTATACCACATAAGTGATTTGTGTAGTTTAAACAACTTTAACGTTCATAAAGTTGTAGGATAAAAAAGTCATCTGCTATCTTATCTTTGGTGTCCACCAAAAGAATTATGGAGTTCACAACATAAGATGCCTAAATATTGTCCAGATGGAATGATTTCTACCTTCGACAAGATTTTACATTAAAATAAGAGATACTGAAAAAACAAACATGAACACAAAGCTTAAAAAACTAGGGTCGTCAATACCTTGAGTTGTGAACACTCAAAATTTGGAGTCTCATCCATGTGCTGAAGAAGCCTACCAGGGGCACACACCAAAATGTTCATCTCATTAACTCGCTCTTTCTCAACATCAACTCCTTCGCGACCACCAATTAAGAGCCCCGCACTGAACTTGTGAAATTTTCCTACTTTATTTAACACATTGAAAGTTTGAGCTGCCAATTCTCTTGTTGGAGATATAATTATACATCCCACTCCATCTTCAGGACTCCATCTTTCCCTGTGTAGCTTCTCGAGGAGCTGAAAATGCACAGTCATCCATTAACAACTATCACAAATAAGAAATAGCCGGAAACTGTATCTTGCTAGATTACACCACGATAGACAGAAAAACATACGGCTATTCAATAGCGAGAAAACAAAGAGAACCAAAAGTCTCTTTACCTTCCCAATCCTAAGAAGAAAAAAAGTTTCTGAAATCGTATAGTGTATCATCACACAGCAGATTCAAGAGAAACCGAAAATAATCGAACTCACCGGAATAACAAAAGCAAGAGTTTTGCCAGACCCAGTTCTAGCAGCACCGAGAATATCTCTTCCACATAAAGCGTGAGGTAAAGCCGCTCTCTGAACATCAGTCATATCTACGTATTTCGCATCTTTCAACCCTCTTTTCGTTTTATCCGATATGGGTAACTGATCAAACCTCCTCACACCGGCGTAACGCGAGAAAACAGCGCCGTTTTTGTCGTCTTCTACCAGTCCGATCTTTGCGTCCTTGGGAAGAGGACCGAAAGAGAGTGGATTGGATCCTGAATCTGGTTTCTGAGATTCGATCCATTTGTTCAGAAGATTGATTTCTTCAACTTCGTTGAGACGCATCTGCTTCTTCATTCCCCTAGTCTTAGGTCTTCCCATCTTGGAAAACGCGAAATTAGAGCACCAGAGCAAGAGAAGCTTGAGACTTGACAGGAAAGAAGAAAAAACTAGGGTTTTAGCACTTGACAGAATCTCACTGAGACAGAGAGAGAGAGAGAGGTTGTAGCAGCCACTTAAAGGTTTTGACGATTTTAACCTCTTCCTTTTTGTAACAAAAAATTGTATTACCAAAATTTGGTTACTATCAAAGTAGGCCCAATATGGATGAAATAATGGCCCAACAATAAGGCCTTTCTTTTATTTTCCCCTGACTCGATTTATATCTCTAATCTCACACAAATCTCAACTTGACGTCTGGTTAAAATGCAGTGAAAAATCAAGAAAAAAAATTCAAGAGTAGAATTATAAAAAGATGTCTCAAATTTTCGACACAATAGTGTCATCTACAAATTATAAACTCGTTAATGAAATTAAAAACAAATACATTTTTAGCTTCATAAGATCAGAGAGTTTTCTGAGAGCAATGTTGAATCTGCCAGAAAAAAGCTATTATGAGAATCTTCTGAAATAATAATACCGAATTATTTAGCAAACAGTCGGGTAACAATTTTCTTTTTGTTTATAAAGAGTTTTAAAATTTAATAGACCATATTAATTGTATCGTTCCAAATTTATTTATTGGATGTCTTCGAAAGGTAATATTTTGGTTTGCTAATCGCTGGGCAGTAATGATCAATCGTTTTGTCAATCAGTAGCAAAAGCGACTGATCTGGCGGTTAATATTTTTATCGGTTAATAATGGTACACCGAAAAATCATCTTCTGACATAACGATGCGCTTGATCAATAAAAAAAGAACAATATTTTACTATTGAGGGACAAAACATATACACATAGGACAAGAATACCAAATTCTAGATTTCATTGTTGCTTCCTTGCAGTCCAAGAAAGCAAAACTATGCATTATTACAAAGAGTTGAACATTTTCACAAGAACATGCAGCCTTCTTCATGGATTTAAGAGCAGCACAATCACATTTTCATATTTGAAGTCTACAGAGAAAGGACACAGTTGAGAAACTCAAATCGAATTCATTAGAAAAAAAATGAGAATTAACTTACTCAATCCATTGGTTAAACCGTTCGTACATTATCCGAGATTTTATCTTAAATTTTAGTTTTTATATTGAACTTAAAAATTCTTCCAAATAAACTAAAATCTACTATAAAAATAAATCAATACATAAATCTGTATGATTAAATATCACGTGATTTGAATTAAATTTTATAAATCATATAATTAATAACATATGATTTGAATATAATTTTTTAAAACCATAGAATCAATAACATTAAATTTAATTTAATTTTAAAATATATTAAAATACATTAAAATACACAATGAATAAATTCCAACTAATTAATTACGTGAAGAAAACAAAAACTCTGTATTTTTATTTAATTTAATGCCTAAGGCCCACTGTAACGGCCCAATGTCACGTAGGGGATGGATATATATACACATTACACAACATACAGGAGTTTCGTTTATTTTTCCTTCAACGTATCTTAAGTTTCGGTTTCGTCTATCGCATTGTCAAACTTGATTCTGTGTACTTTCTTCCTGTGATTTAATGGGTACTTAACTGGGTGATTCTGTATTGGATTTCCTTAAATCATTGAAGCAAATTCTTTACCTTGATTTGGGTTTTTTTTCCGCCGTTACGATGGACTTAAATGCTTCACCACAAGCCGAAGAAGACGATGAACCCTTAATCAGGAGAGATCGAACAGAGTCTGCTGTTGAAATCGCAAGACGGGTACAGTACCATTTGATTCTTCAACACGAAGAAGTTGATTCGTTGGTTTTTTATTATTTGGTTTCGTGTTCTAGGAGCGTGAAGAACGAAGGAAAAAAATGAGACTAGACAGGCCAATCCGAAACTCTCAACCAATTTTCCGTGATCAGAATAGAAGAGATACTGCTAGAGTTTATGATAAAATCAAAATCCCTCAAGGTAAATGAATACTTTACACACTGATCATTGCTTTAGCATGATATTTGGTTCAAATGGTTAATGTTTTTTTTATTATTTGCCACTACAGGATGGCTAGATTGTCCTGGTTTTGGTCTGGAAATAGGATACATTATTCCTTCGAAGGTTCCTCTTAGTGAATCTTACAACGAGCATGTTCCTCCTGGCAAAAGATACTCTTTCAAACAGGTGGTCCGTAACCAGAGAATAAATGGAAGAAAAGTAATCATTTTTTCTTCTTCTATGCTATGCAAATGTAACTCTGTAAAGTATGTGATCTAAGTTAGTATGTCTTTTTCAGCTTGGTCTAGTGATTGATCTAACTAATACAACTCGTTACTATCCTACACTAGACTTAAAGAAGGATGGCATCAGGCATGTTAAGGTGAATTGATTACATTTTCTTTCTTATGTTCGTATCGTGCATTAGCGATACCTTTATCTTCTTTACCTTTTATCTTCTTTTCCCTGTTATAGATCGCATGCAAGGGTCGTGATTCTGTACCAGATAATGTGTCTGTAAACACCTTCGTCAACGAGGTACCTGTTTCAGAATTTACTTCAAGTTGTATCATTAATTGTGAAGCTCGAAAGTATCTACTATTGGTAGCTCATTTTAGGATACTATCTTCAGGTTAATCAGTTCATCTTTTCTCAAAAGCACACAAAGACGTATATCCTCGTCCACTGTACGCATGGTCATAATCGGACAGGGTTCATGATAGTTCATTATCTTATGCGCTCTATGCTCAGTATGAACGTTACACAGGTTCAATTCGTTAACGGCCTGTACTTGTGCACTTCTTGTTGTACTGATCCTGTTTAGAATACAGAATCTTACCCCTGTGTGGCCTTTGGCAGGCGTTGAAAATGTTTTATGATGCCCGCCCACCTGGGATTTATAAAGCGGATTATATTGATGCTTTATACACTTTTTATCATGAAATAAAGCCCGAGAATGTCACTTGCCCACCCACTCCTGAATGGAAGAAGTCTTCCGAGCTTGATCTTAATGGGGAAGCAGTTCAAGATGATGATGATGATGATAATGCTCCTCCTGGGCCTGTTCAAGTAAATGTGGCGCAAACAAGTGCTTATTATTTATGAAACATCCGTTTACAGAACTTTCAATTATAATGAATATCCTGCATCCATTTTTGAGCTCTTTCCCTGGTTAATACCGAGTTAATAATCTTAACAACGTGTTATTTTTCTTGTTCCAGCTTCATAACTATTGTGTTTAGTCATTTATTTACTACTTTTGATCTTGGAAAACAACGACATCATCTAAACAAGGATAAGTAGTTTTTAAGATAATAATTAGGTGCATAGTGATGGGTGCAGTCGAGTATTTTAAAAGCTGACAAGGTTCAAAAAGTATCTCATTTTGCTTGAGTCGTCTGCTGTTGATATTGCCCTTTCTTACTGTTTTTTGGTTTTCTTGTTTCAGGAAATCAATCAGGGGAATATGAAGATGTCAAATGATGACATTTTGGGTCATGAAATACCCCATCTTCAAGAAGAAGCTTACCGGCAATTTTGTTATAAGATGCTGATGATGAATACTGGGGTAGGAATATAAAATGCTTATTTCTTATTTCTAGTTTTTGTCTCTATGTGATCTGCATGTATGTTTCATGAAAAGCAAGGTATTTGAGACTAATGCAAGCTTTAGTGACTGGAAATAATTAGATCTTTAATTTAATGGTGTAAATTTTCTCTGATCCAGGGAAGAGGATGTACACAGTTTCCAGGTTCACACCCTGTATCTTTAGACAGGTCTGGCTATCTGCTTTACTTTTGGTATAACTTATATACAAAGAGGACTTAGGAAGTGTATCTTGTTAATTTCAGTGGTTCATTAGTCCTAGTTTCTCAGTGTAGTTAAATATTAGGCTTTTTGCATAACCTACTTATGAACAGGGAGAGTTTGCAACTTTTGAGGCAGCGGTACTATTATGCGACATGGAAGGCAGATGGAACACGTTATATGATGCTCTTAACTATAGATGGATGCTATTTGATAGATAGGAACTTTAGGTTTCGAAGAGTACAGATGCGTTTCCCCTGTAAGCACCCAAGCAATGTGAGTAACATTTTTGTCATTGCTTAGAGGCCTTTTGAATCGATATTGGAATTCCCTGACCTTTTTTGGTGTTTTGGGATGGTAGGGAGTATATGACAAGGTGCATCATTACACTTTGCTTGATGGAGAAATGGTTATTGATAATCCGAATGAGGAAAATGGGCAGGGAAGTAGGAGGAGGTACCTTGTATATGATTTGGTAGCAATCAACGGGGAGTCATTTGTAGAGGTTAGCACTGACACTTGCATCTTTGGATTTTGGTTCCCGTGTTATGAATTTTTCTTGGAACTATAAGTTCATTAGCACAAAATCTTGGTATTCAATATATGCGAGGTTGCTTTCCAATATGCAGCTGTGGTTTGAACAATGAGAATCCACTAGTGTCGTGTATTTTCAGATAACCTAGAATTTGTTTAAAAATGAAGCAGAGGACTTTCTGTGAAAGATGGAACATGGTCGTGCATGAGGTGATCAAACCCCGTGACGATGAGAAGCATAAAAGCCATATTTGCTACAGATATGAGTTGGAGCCTTTTGGAGTGAGTTGCATTTTCAGCCATAATTTCCCTTCTACTGATTTGTATAAAAAATTCTGCTGTTGTTGTCCAGGTGAGGATAAAGGGGTTTTGGTTACTTTCTACTGTTGAGAAGCTTTTGAAAGTTACAATTCCGTCCCTTTCGCATGAAGCAGATGGCTTAATATTTCAGGTAACCAAGAAAGTAATTTATATTTTAAGAAGACAGAGACACAATTAGTAAGTAGGAAACATATATTAATTGCAGTTGTTGAGCTGACATATAAATAGGGGTGGGACGATCCTTACGTTCCACGAACCCATAAAGGTCTACTGAAGTGGAAGTATGCTGAAATGAACTCAGTAGACTTTCTGTTTGAGACGAGTGAGGAGGAGGAGGGGCGGCGGAGGGAGATGCTCTTCTTGTATGAAAGAGGGAAGAAAAAGCTTATGGAAGGGTATTCAGTTGAGTTTAGAGATGGTTCAGATCCATCAAGTTACAGTGGGAAGATTGTAGAATGTTCATGGGATAAGGAGAAGAAACTTTGGGTTAGCATGCGGATCAGAGTTGATAAATCTACACCAAACGATATCAATACCGCTCGTAAGGTCAGTCTACATAGAAAGAAACGTATTAATTCTATATGAGCAAAAATGTTGATTTTGTGTGTACTCTGAAACTAGGTGATAAAAAGCATAGATGACAACATCACAGAGGAAGTGTTGCTTCAGGAAATAAGAGAGATCATCCGTCTACCAATGTATGCAGACCGCATTCAATCTGACCTTCGAGCTGCTGCTTCCGCCGCACGACGAAGGTGACAGAGAATTCAGTCTGCGATTACAAGAAAACATAGTAATTTTAAATCGCCACAGCTTCCTGAATCACTCTTTGTAGTCGAATCCCTGGGTTTTGAGATGGTGGACGAAAGCGACAACGTGATCTTTCTTGTTGTGTTTACGTGTGTTTTGAATTTTTGGCATGCGTTTGAGTTTTTGTTGTGTGCAATTGTGTTTTGAGTTTTTGTTGAGCATTGTGTTTTTTTGGTGCAATAGACATAAGAACGTAGTAAGAAACTTACTTCACTTGACTCTTCAGTGATCACCATTGGCTAAAGAATTGCCAACAATTTTTTTGTAGTTTGCAGCTCAGAAACATACTCACCATTGAGGCTGCGACATGCTCTGTTTTTTTAATTTCTACAACTACAAGTCACTAAACACAACAAACATTTCCATATAAATATATATATCAACATCGTTAATGCTTACTCGCTTTTCATTTAACACCGCGGAAGGTTCTGACTCAAGAAACAAAAAAAGCGTCGTCACCTCTCATCATTGGAGAGAATAAAATGCCACAAAAAATGCAATGAGACATAACACACAAAAAATAGTTTTGATATTTAAAATAATAATTAATTATTTAAGTATCTATATACTAAACTAATATGTATAACAATATTTTTTAATTCATATTATTAAACATCAATGATCAAATTTAATATGTTTACAAAAAATGTTAACATCAACTTACATTCGCTAAATAAATTTTGTTCATTTAAATTATTTTCATAAAATCAAACTATATTTTATTAATTTTAATTAATGCTATCATTAGTTTTTCTGATCAAATTTAATCATTGATGCACATCCAAATAACAAACCTTCATTCTAAAATCGTTTGAAAATTCTAAATCTTAATTAAAAAAAAAACAAGTCAGATATTGTAATAAAGAAACAAAAACATTGTAATAAAGAAACAAAGATGATTGTGTTTTTTTTTGCACAATATAAGGTGCTTTTGCTTCATTTTTGTTATCTTCTTTGCCACCAATTTAACATGGCTATAAGGGTTTTTGATCCATAGTAAAAGAAATTGAGAATTTGTTTAACGATTTGGATTTGGATAACTAGTAGCTACAGAAAAATAATTATGAGCATTTTTATAACGAATCATCGTAATTTCTCAGACATGTTTAAGCTAGACAGTAGTTAGTTTCTCTTTTCCTATTTCTGACTACAATGAGATTGAATCAGACTTTAAAAGCCCGTTAAGGGTTTGCAGCAAGATTCTCCACAACATCATTGTCCTTCAGAAATATGAGTCTCTCTCACATTCTCCTGCACAGCCTAACGAAAATCAAACATGAATCTCTATAGAGAACAAAAGAAATAAAATAGTTTATCAGTATGATTTGGTTTTTCTTACCTGAAGAAGTTCTGTCATCTTGCCTCGTCCATAATCTGAGATAGGTTTGGGCATTTGTACTGGATGTACCGGGTGTATCGCTTGCAATGGCTCAATAGACAGAGCCTGCTCATCTGACTCGGCCTCAATGAATGGTGTCGGGTGATGGACTTCACCTTTCTTCATCACTTGTGTAAGCAGCGTCTCGAACTGTTTGCCGTTACTAGCTCCATTCACTTGAGACTCGGTCTCGCTCTGCATAGGACCATCGTGTACAGGGACCCGCCTGCTGCCATTCTGTCGATTGACAGGAACCAAATGATTTTTGGGTATTGTCGGATAAGCGGGCTGAATCGGGACAGGAACCAAAAGATTTTTGGGTATTGTTGGATAAGCGGGCTGAATCGGGACAGGAACCAATGCTCTGCTTTTAACATTACTACCATGCTTCACACCGATGTTTCTTCTAATCATCCGAACATCAGGAGCAATATCGTTATCAAATGATATAGGATCGCAGCAACCAGGCTTGAACACCACACCTCTAAGCATGCTATCTGAATTCCCAATCTTAACCGAAAGCAAGAAGCCGGCTTCAAACGTAGCCTCAATCACGCCACTAACAAGTTTTCCAACCATAGCTTCATTGTCATCCCTCTGATGAGGCTGCTGCTGACTCCTGCTACACCCTGTAGGAGGACCACGAGACTGCTCACTCGAGTCGAGCTTCAGGTGCTTTCTCGGGCGACCTCGTTTCCGCTTACCCACGAAATCTCCTGAGATAGTGTGGTGGTTATCCTCATGGCTTTCCTTCTCCATTTCTTGAAGTTCTCTGCTCATAGATAATGTACCTGGTGTTAAACCCTCTTTAGATTTTCATCTGAGACAGTAAAGATTCAATGCAAGTGAGGATCATCACTACACACAACAGACAGAATGCCTAATGTTCTAAGTAATACGTTACCAAAACCAAAACAGATGTTAAAATTATAAAACACCACTGAATAGCAAACCCCAACAGTAAACCACTTGCTGGGTTTCTAAAAATATCTTTCACAATCCGAGAAAAATCTGGCAAATGAACTGTTCCAATATTTACACATTGTACTGAAAACTTGGGGTTTTATGCTGATAAGAACCAGCAAGTCCAATTTATATTCTCTTAACGAACATGCAACCATGTTTAGCTCCTAAATCGGGACTCCTAATTACAAATTATCTCAACATCAAAACCACTAATCAACACAAGAAACGAAAAATAGCATTTTTTTCACAGTAACCCTAGAACCGAAACATAGAAGAAATAAAAAAACACTCGGAATTATTACTAAAAAGAATCAAAGAGCCACGAAACAACAGCTTTTAAAAACGTCCGCCAGTTTCTGTCTAAAGCACACATAGAAAACCAAAAAACAGACCTGCGATTTTTCTTCTCCGTTTCCTCAGCTTTCTTCCTGTAGCATTAACGACGAGTCAACAGAGCAACTGATACAAAAGAGAAGTGTATATACATACATATTAACAACAAAAGTGGCCGAAATTTTAATTAGAGAAAAGCTCTGTGGATTTGGTGTTCTCTACTGATGAAATTAATGGTTCCCTTTGTGTTTATTTGGGCTTTTAGATAATATGTTTGCCAAGATGTTTTTCTGTTTTGCTTATTATGCTTTTGTGTTCTTTACAAATTACTTCCTTTTGGGAGGTCACACGTGTATGATCCTCGGAATCATATACTCCACGTGAAAAACACGTGTACGGAAAGATCCTCGAATCACATACTCCTTTCACAAAACTTCCTTTTAGTTGAGAGTATTAGGTTTGGTTTGGGTATTCGGCCGCATGTTGGCTCTCGAATCAATTTTCCGGGCTTTGAGTATTCTAGTATTAGAGGTTTAACATCATTTTATTATTTTATAATTTAGGTTTAGGTTTGTATCACTTGATAGTATACACAGAATGTAACTAAAATTTAGCTGAACAATTTCAGCTTTAGATCTTATTGTCATAGTGTGCGAGTTTGTTGTATATTAAGATTGTGGTAAAGGTGGCCAGTTTGTGACGGTTGGAGGTGGACTACGCCTTCCAAAAAATCCGACCTCGACCCACCAATGATTCGGCCCATCGCGCTAAAAGTTTAATGTCAGAAAGTGGATTCATCATTATCGAGAAATCGTCGGACAGTTCAATGACACGTCAGATCTCACCAATTATCGACAGCGGCAATAAGTTTCCCTTATGAGAAGTATTTAAGAAAAACAGTCGATTCCACCGTAAACTTGTGTTCGTACGATTATTTATACATGAATTATCATATCATGTTGATATCTACATGAACTATATATACTTTTGAATTTTAGCCACAAACATTTAAATCGTGGCTATTTTCATCAACTAAACGGTTTTTGTGTATTTCTTCGTTACATGTGATGACGTGACTGTCATGTCAGATGGTGAACTTAAACGACATCGTTTTTACTAAAATTTTATGCGACTGAGAAATAAACAAAACGATGTCGTTTTGATAAATACGAAAACGACGTCGTTTTGTTATAAATTTTTTTAAAAAAAACGTAAATCAAAACAACATCGTTTTGGGATATACCAAAACGACGTCGTTTAATTCGTCTTCTTAAAAATTTGCAATATGACATTTTGGGGGAAAATTAGGGTTCTTACTTGTTAGTCCACGATTTCAATACTATTTTCTAAAACTTTATTGTCTTGTGAATGCTTTCTAAGATAGATGGGACTGGGATTAATTTTCTACAATAGTCGTTGGGATATTTGTTGGCTTTATCCAGAGTTATACCGACCCTTTCGTTATGAGCATTACCATAGTTTTGAACTTCTCAATAAATTTCCTAAGCATGTCATACCTGCATCCTTATATATGGGTTCAAGAGTTAGGATTAGAATGATTTTTTTTTGTGAAAGCCATCTATGTAGGAACTGCATCCATTGAGGGATCTTACTGGTTGGAGCTCCATGCATTGATTGAGTTGTTTATTGTTTTCCTTTCACTGAAATCGTTAAGTTTTTATGTAAGAAAAACCCTAGTTTTCCTCCAAAATATCATATTGCATATTTTTAAGAAGATGGATTAAACGACGTTGTTTTGGTAAAGCCTAAAACGACGTCGTTTTGATTTACATTTTTTCTAAAAAAAATTATAACAAAACGACGTCGTTTTCATCTTTACCAAAACGATGTTGTTTTGTTTACTTCTCAGTCGCACAAAATTTTAACAAAAACGACGTCGTTTAAGTTCACCATCTGACGTGACAGCCACGCCATCACGTATAACGGAGAAATACACAGAAACCGTTTAATTGATGGAAACAGCCACGATTTAAATGTTTGTGGCTAAAATTCAAAAATATATATAGTTCATGTAGACATCAGCATGTTATGATAATTCATGTATAAATAATCCTACGAGCAGAAGTTTACGGTGGAATCAGCCGTTTTCCATGAGCATTTATAAACATTTATGGCGAGTAATGATTACGACACTGAAAATTATGTGAGATGAAGGTATAAAAGTGGAGGTTCGTGCCATAAATGAGGTATGTAGAATTTATTAGCTCGAAGCTGCTCTCGTATTGAAAAGTTGTAGCCGAATTCATCAATTAGTCATTCAAATTTCTCTAGTCTCTTTTATTCACTATTCCATTCTGAAAACATCAAAAATTGATATAACAAATTCTAAACTAATAACTGAGATACAACAGTCACTATACTGTAAGTATGTGTTCGATTCAATTTTTGGTGCTATAGATTGACTTGAGATACTTTGAGGTGTTTCAGTATCCACAAATTATGCAATTTCACTAACAAGAGTTGAAGTATAATATTCAATGTCTTTATTGCGTGTTTGTTATGAATTTTACTAAACCTTATGTTTTTATAGATTGTTCATTGTATATAGGTTCATGAGCTAATTGGTTTTTTTCTATTATGCATATCAGATTTTTAAAAGAAGTGTTTGATGTGAGGATTAATCTCATTGATGCATTTTAAGTTTTAAATTTATAATCTTCAAATACCCAAATTCAAATAATGTCGATGTGTAATTGAGAGTCAAACCACTAAAAATAAAGTTAGTACACTAAAAATACAAGAGTAAGCCTAATCTATAAAGTTAACCCTAGATTTATTCATTTTCATGATATTAATACATTCAGTAATCACATTTAAACATGCCAAGATTTTTCATTGTCATTAAGAAGCATAGGGATCATTAATTCTATGTTTAAACTCTCTATAAAACACTCTAACAATCACTTCCTATGTGCTAGAATCTGTTTTGGTTTTTAGGATTGAAATTTTCATTTTATCAAATATTGGTGTGCATGTTCTAAGATTAGAATTCAATTTCTCAATCAAATCTTAGCCACAAGTCAATCTCTAATTATAATTTCTTTAGTTACTAATTTAACCATCAAATTTCTCTAAACTACCATTTGTGTGTAGACTCCTGCATAGATTAGATTTACTTACATATTATTATGGGGAAAATCATGTTTGAAAAATTCCAAAAATCCTTTTTATATTAAAGAGAAGTGAGTTTGAAAAAAATAATGACATGGCTAAAAAAAATATGACATGTCGTTTAGTCAAATGTGACATGATAATTTAAACATAAAATTATTTCTAAAAAATAATTTAATCAAATCAGAAATGATAAGTTTAAATATAAATTTATTCTCAAAAAATAAATTAATCAAATATAATATGATAATTTTAAAATTAATCAATTATGTGAATCAAAAAAATAAATTATTCATATTTTAATCAACATCCAATTATTAAAAATTAATATTTAAAGATGAACTTTATTTTCACAAAAAATAGCTAAAAAATATAGAAATAATTATTAAGAATGTGTATTATATAGTAATCTATATTTTGGAATATACAATCGTAACAAGTATAGTTTATTTTATTATTTGATTCTAAAATAAAAATATAAACATATTAAAAAGTGAAATATATAGTTTTAGTAGTTTTAAATTTAATAAAACACAAATAAAACTCATTTTATATAAAAATATATAATATAATACATATAATATTTTAATAAAATATAAATTGGGGCAAACTTCACCAAAAAAGTGTTCATCAATGTGCTAGATTGATATAGAAACCGATCTAAAAAGTCTTAATTAGTTAGGAAGTCTAGTTGATCGCAAATAGATTTAATTATTTGGGCAGTACTGAGCTAAAGACCTATTTCCTTTGATGGTGGTATATATGTATACATATTCTCCTTTGAATGTCTAGTTTCCTTTGTTGTAGAGGTTTGAGTATATTTCTAAGAAAAATAATATTATACCTCTTTTGAGATCATTTGAGCCCATAGATACTTTTTAGAGCATCGTCCGAGAGTGACCAAATAACCATGCTATATATGATGAGTTGATTGGTACCATCCAGTTGAGAAACTCGGGATGCCTCTCTTCAGTGACCTAGTCTCCATTTGGCACCATGATGGTGGAGAGAGTCGAGTGATAGCTTCGGTGACATAGCTTAGAAGGATTTCCCTGTTGAGAAATTGCTCAAACTGTGGTTTCCAAGAGAAATAACTCTTATCATTTAGTGTAACATACACATTGTGAAATAGATAATGTAGCAGGTGAGATACATCATTCACGATCTATTTGAAAGAGAAACATAATCTAGAATATGAACAAGTTTCTTCAGTAATTGTCATTAACAGCTAACGGTTCGCAATCCAAAAATGCATCAAATCGGTTGGAGCTGAAGTAGCTGTGTTAATATATAATATAGTAGATTTATATTCATATCTTACGAGAAAAAAATATTCACAAATTATATATTATTATTTATTAGTAAATATAAATTAGATATTTATATAATCTTAA
>JAEVFF010000509.1:118860-210312 GCA_018901945.1 Pugionium dolabratum
AGTAACATTGGGAACGAGGGATGTGTTCCATTTTATTCGTAGACATTAAAATAGAAGAAAAAAAAATTATCCTCCTTTTCTATATATACCCCTCAAAACATTATGGGAATCCAAAAATACACAACACTTTAATTAATTATTAAGTAATTAATTAACTGGACATACCTTTTTTAGTTAGTGTCCATGTAATTAATAAATCATCCGTATCATTTTTACTTAAATCAAAACTTTTTTTGTTCGCTACGTGAATGAATGATTCATCACGCATAGTTACAGAGACCGTAGACGCAGTACTCGCCGAGCTGGCAACGATGGTTACACTCACCACAATGGCGTTTATCGTAAGCCACGTAAACGCACTGGCCTCGACAACACGTTTGCCCGAACTTGCATTTGTTCTTACACGCACCGCAGTTTTTGTCGTCTGTTGATAAGTCCATACATTTGTTGTTGCAACAAGCCATTGTAGAGTTTCCTCCGGTGTTGTAATAGCTGCTGCTGCAGATTTCTGGGTCTTTGTGGCAATGATCAGCTGCGTTTGGGTTACGGGCCTTTGGACCTTGACCTTGGTCGACTTTTTCTGTCAAAAACCGACTTGATCTGATCTTAACCGCTCCTGGGGGTATATGGTCCTTAAATGCGTCTTTGAGAACAAATGTTGCGGTCGTGTTTGTGGTTTTGGTGGTTGTGGTGACAACGACAATTGCAATTGTTAATACAATTGTCACGAGTAGCTTCATGAATTGGGCCATTTCTCTTGGTTTATGAGCTAGAGCGATCGAGATAGAGATCTTGTTTTTCTTTCTTGGTTTCCTTCTTCTTCTTCGTCCTCTTCTTTGGAGGGAGCGATCGAGAGAGAGAGAGAGAGGTTGTGTTGTGATGAATTTAGAAGAGGGTGGACTTAGGGTTTATAGTTGTGATCTAGACGACTTGACCCGTGAAATGTGGTGAAAAGGTTAAGTTTCAAGCCATCGATCATTTCTCGGGGAGAGACGTTTAATTTCTTATCATTTATCATTTCACATGCACATGCTTATTAATTTGCTTACGTTGGGATATACACAAGCGTTTAGAATAGAATTACAAATGAGTTAAAAAGAGTAAATAATTATCCAAAAATAAGAGTAAAAAATCAGGTGTGCATATAATAATATACTAAAATAACTTTTTTTAAAAAAAATTCTAAATCTAACATGTTAAAATTAAAAATTCAAAAATATCATAAATAATTACGTAAAAATACTTAATTACTCTAAATATATTATAGATAAATTTAAAATATTATATTTAAATTCATTTTTCCAATTTAAAGATTAATTTTCTAGTAAAATAAAGTTTTAATGTATTTTTATTTTAAATTTATGATATTATTAAAAATTTAAACTAATGATATTATTTTTGAAGAAAAAGTTAAAAAAATGTTATTATAAAGAATTTCCCTATAAATATTATTTTGGACATTTTTGTGTACTAATTAATATTGTATATTTTGGACATATATATAGTTATTCTTTCTAATATTGTGTCATTAATTTGTAAATTTCAAATGACGAAAATACTTGATTTTTCACAAATTATGAAAACTAGTCTTGATTTTTTTCCAAAATCTTATGTCATACTTTAGTATATATGAGATGATATTAAAACTAATATCATTTGAATATGGTTTAATTGATTCGATCATGTGAATTTTGAAATGGGCATCTTATGTGAGTATGCGTGACGAACTACGACCGAGTCCATCCCGTTCCCCTCATGGCCGGTCGGAGAAGATTCAGGCGAGTTGCAAGGAGAAGCAAAGTCATCCATTTTTTTTATATTTTAGTATTATTCTATTTATTATTCCTTGTTAAATTCACTTCTTGGTTTTATTTGTCTTGAAAACCTCAAGAGCCACCGAATTATAATTGTAAATCAAGCTAATTGAAATTATGCATCCTCTAATAAACACTTGCTTTAACTTGAATTCTAATATTTGACCCTCATACGCCCAACCGGACCACAACTATATAATTTAATATAACAGAAAGCCAATTTTGACATGGTAAATTGAAATAATAATTTATTAAAATGGATATTATACAAAATCTTAGAAGATAAAAGTTTTTATGTGAGAACACAAGAGCGAGCTTAATATAAGGTTAAACTCATTTGTTCACCATTAGTTCACTACCATATATACCCATGTTTAGACCGACCAATGTGTGGAAAATGTATTTAATGTGTAACAATCAACAAAATAATTATTTTGTTTGTCAATTGTAGTTTCATACGGCTGCGATTGTTGTAAATTGTTGTTCGTTTACTTGCTGTAATTATTTGCGATCAATTATAGTAGTCAGATATTGCGTTTTGTGACGCAATTTTTTTGACCACTTATTAAAGTATCGGTGCGATTAAAAATCTACCGTAACCGCCGACGATAAACAAACGAACAATATACATCGCAACCGAAATATTAATCGCAACTATAACCACCAATAGTGTACAAACGAACAAAACTGATTATAATTATAATGTATATACTATCAAGTGGTTGATGTTCATAAAAAATGATTTATGTACAAAATGTGACATTATCAGAAAAATTATAAGCCAAAAAGCCAAAACTTGCAAAACTTTCAAAACTCAAACAAACAAATGTGATATAAATACGAAAGACATATACTTTTTACATAACAGATCTTAAATAAAAAATCAGAGTAGTCTCTAAGATTAGGTTACTAATTTACAACTTGAAAAATTTGGAATACTCCAACTTCAAAATGGAATGGTCATGTCTACAAAGTTGAATTCGATTCATGGGGGATATTCATGTAATAATGATCATTAAACTTGGTTTATCAAGTTTATGTTTATGCATAAACATGGTCAGTATTTTTGTAAAAAGTAATTTATCTCTTAAAAATGACAATGTCAAGCTCTGAACATTCAAAATTTAGTTTATAAATAAAAAACTGAACCTAATATAAACGCAACGGGACTAATCTGGTTTTAACCGGGCTAGTGAATACATAAAAGAAACTTTTTAACCTGCCGGTCTAACTAATAAACCGGATTCAATGTTGCATTTGAAAAAGCCATAGAGAGAGAGGTCAACGTCTTGCTCCAGATTGTTAAACAAAGTACAAACTTTACGTCATAAAAGTCAACACCATTCCCTTTGTTGCCTATTGGTCATTTCTTGACCTATTTGATAATCTATTGTTTCTCTACGATATCTTTCTGTTGCATTAACTATTAATTAAGCCACGCGCAAACTTCCTTTTACATTAATAATACTTATTGATACATACTAATTTATAATTTAATTTTGTATGACGCAGAGGACAATTTCTCACAAAACCCTCCAAATATAGAGAACCCGTTGGAAACACAATTCCAAACCAAAAACGTAATTTCACAAATTTCTACTTAAACGTAATTCCACAGTTTCAAAAACGTAATTATGTGATTTTTCGCCAAAACTGTAATTCTACGATTTTATGCCAAAACCACAATTTCCCAATTACCCGGCAAAGACTAAGTCCTTATTTTCCACCAAAAACATTTCATACGTGGAAAAAGAATTGTTGTGTGCATATTGTGGATTTTTCATTTGGACATGATCATCTTTGGGCACAATCATATATTGGTCTCTTGTCTGTGCGCACCGACCAATTCATAGCCCACAATCAAAAATTGTCCAAACGGAAGGTCTATATGGTCACGGTTAGGATCAATTGGGAGTCCTAAATAAGTCTAAGTGTTCAACCTTCAGGCGAGTCTAGACCCTTGTTACTTCTGGATTTCTCGTATTGCTGTGAGAATGACTTGGTCTCACATATTTGAAGAAGAAAGTGGCGACCAGATCGATTGTAACTAAAAAGAAAACACAAATATCGCGTAATTGTTTTTTTGGTCCCAGAATGCACGTCGTTTTTGAAGTGTAACAAACGTTTTTTATTTTCTCAAACGGCAATAAAAAGGTTAATAAACGACATCGTTTTATAACGAGAAAACGACATCGTTTTATAACGAGCTAATCTCTTTTGAAGTCATCAATCTCCTTTGGGTCAAGTCAATAGTCTGAAACATCCGATTCCAATTTTGCAGACCCTAAGCCCTTCCCCAATCCCAAGCGTTTTATCTACTTCCGCTTTCGGCAAATCGGAATCTCATCAATGGATCTGGAGATTTTTGGTCGTCACGCTCTCTTTTTCGACGACGATTCGATGGCAACATTTGTCAACTCCCCGACGGCGCTCGTTGACTGGAACGGCCTTTTTATTGACCGCTACGATGTTCGTCACCTCCTCTCTTCTCTTCCTCCTCTTCGTCCCAGGCGCCGTCGTCCGATTTCAGACGATCCTCACTTGGAACTGGAGCTCGATCAGGAGCGTTATCTCGATTTACCGACGGAATCTCCGTCGCCATTGCACGATGCGGACGGTAAGGCTAGCGCTTGATTCTTGATCTGCTTTGCCTTTTCCGAGATTGGATTTATTGAAATATTGGGTAATCATACGTGTTGAGTATGTTCACGTGTGTGGATTATAAAAGCTTAATTGGAGAATTGCAGAATCTAGTTTAAACAAGGCTCCACGTTCTTTTCTACGTATCTGAGACATATACACATTTTTCCCAAGCTGATATATCCTTATCACCTCATTGAATAGTTAAAATGGTCTAGTTTTCTTTGTATACTCAAATCTCAATGTCCTTGATCTCGTTGGGTTTTCAATTCCTTCAACAACCGATCTGGCTAAGTCCGATTTTGTTTTCTATTAGGTAATTGCGTTGGAACCCTTTGATGTGCGAGGTGAATTATGTATTTCTGATATAATCTAATTTTCGAAGCTACTGTTTCATATCCCATTAGAGTTTGTACATTAGGTCAGAGAGGTATTTCTAACACCATTTTGCATGCTAATCTTTATATTCCATCGCTGATGCTAAGCATATTGATTTAATTTCTTAGTCTTCGATCAATGCTTGCTTGGTCTCCCTAACTAAGTAGGCTTCTTGGTTCGATGTGTAACAAAGTCCTAGGCTGCACTTGATGTTTTCTGGCTCTTCTTCACAATCAAATTGATGCACTGAGTTCAGTTTTTGAACAGGAAATACAATGAAACTAGAAGAACTTCTGGTTTAGGGAATAATTTTTCTCCCAGAGTATTTTTTAGATATCTTTGTCCCTTTTTTTTCCTTTGCTCTCCAGTTGCTATTCCAAAAATTGATCATATTTATTTTCACTCTTGCACCCCAGATATCAGTGATGTTTCAGCCAGTACAAATGCAGATGGTTTTAGTGCTGTCCCCTATTCATATGGAAGCTCTAGTGATTTTATTGACAAGAAAATTGCTGATAGGGAATCTGGATTTCGCCCGCCTTTCCCCGTACCTGATTCCTTACTTCAACACCTGGTGAGTTATTGTTTTGGCACATTGTTCCCTTTAGATATATGTGGGATTTGGTCGCTTATTTGGTTCTTAACTGATACGGCCATGTAAACATCTGAAAGCTGCATATGTGATTCTAAGGACTACCATGTCTAAGTTTCAGATGCTCGGAGAAGAGATGGAGTTGTCTAAGGTTGTCATTCACAGTCACCTTGTTTCCTTTTGCTGCCATGACAAGGGGCGGCGCAGGTGGGATTAAGATGATAGACATAACTTAACAAGAAACTAAAAAATAAATGCACATCAGTGATGCATTTCTATACAGTTCTGATATTTGCAATCTGTGGTTCTCCATACTTATGTGAGATTTCAATATGTATATACCTGTGTGTTGCCAAAGGTTCATTCCTTAAAACCAGGCATCTGAGATTTCACATGGCTAATTGTTTTTACTGTTTATTTTTTTCCTCCCTTATTTCAGCCCCCAACTGAAAAATTACATCAGATCATCGCAAGAACTTCAAGTTTTGTAAGCAAACATGGTGGACAATCTGAAATTGTCTTGCGAGTCAAACAAGGAGGCAACCCAACATTTGGGTTCTTGATGCCAGACCATCATCTTCACCCTTACTTTAGGTTTCTTGTCGAACATCAAGACGTTTTGACGGGAAAGTCTTCTGTAGAAGATAAAAACATTGGACATGGGAAGGATGGCGGTGCTTTGTCCTTGCTTGGTTCAGTTTATGGGAGTGTAGAAGATGAAGATACTAAAGAAGAGTCTGCAAAGGACTGTAAAACAGACGAGTCTGCTGAGGGTGATGATGGTGTTAAGTTAGCTGATTCCAATGGACCCGAAGAGTCAAAAGGAGCTGCAAGGATTGCCACAGAGGGAGATACAGTCTTTAAGGATTCTCTTCCGTCTAATGATCAGGCATCTTTCATAAAAAGAAATCCTTCTGTCAGCGCAGTAAATGTTGTAGAGAGGGAGCAGATCAGTACAGAAGATAAGGCTACAGATAAGCTTTTGACTGCTGCAAAGTTGCAACCTTCCGCAGTGCTGGCGCAACCCAAGCTTGAAGTGCAGATCGTGGAGCCGCCTACTGAGATGAAAAAAGTGATTGATAAGATAGTAGACTTCATCCAGAAGAACGGGAAAGAACTTGAGGCTACTCTTGCTGCGCAGGATGTAAAATACGGAATGTTTCCCTTCTTACGTCCAGCTAGCTTATACCATGCATATTTTCGGAAAGTTCTCCAAGAAGCTGAAAAGGTATTTCAATTTCAATCTCCTTAATATTCTTGCTGTATATTTGGTGTGTTTTCATACTCATTTTAATTTTCACTAATAATATACATGTCTGATTTCATATGCAGTTAAAATCATGTGACAAAGACGATATTACCAAAGAGGAGGACATGAAGCAGGAGAAGATGAGCAGTGCTGCAAATGATGACAAACCTTCTTTAGGGACTGTCTTACCGGATCACTTTGCCAAGAAAGAGAAACTAAAAATGGTTAGTGATAAATCAAAGGTTGAGGAATTACATGACGTACCATTCAAGCCTGTCGAACGGCAGATGAGGGTCACTGTAGATGCAAATACTGCTGCTGCTATTCTTCAGGCTGCCAGAAGAGGCATAAGGAATCCCCAGTTAGGGATTCTATCCGGTAAACCCTTGGATGAGAATTCTCAGAGCCTCAGGTATGCTGGAAGTAATACTTTATCTAACTCCCCTGATTCGGCTAAATCTATGGGTCAACCGATTTCTGGCTTCGCTACTGCTAGTGAAGCTGATTCTTCTGAAGCAGGCTTGTCTAAGGAGCAGAAGTTGAAAGCAGAAAGATTGAAACGTGCAAAAATGTTTGTGGCCAAGTTAAAACCCAATGCCCAAGCGACACAACAAGCTGAACCATCGCGAAGCTTATCAGTTGAACCGTTAGAGACTGGTATTTCTGGATTAGGTTCTGCTGCTGCCAAGGAAAGAGAAGGTAGCTCAATTCCATTTGAAGCTGAGACTAAACAAACAGATGATGGTAACAGTGAAAGGCGGTCAAAGAGGAATTACCGTTCCAGATCACAGAGAGATGAAGATTATGAGATGGAAGAGGATGAAGAGAGCATCATGGAGGAAGTTGCAAAAGAAACCAAGATTGAGAAGAAGCATTCAAGTAGAAAACATGATAGGCACAAGACAGGGCATTCTTCTAAGGAAAGATATTCTCTGGACAGGCACAAGCATGAAAGCTCCTCGGACAATGAGTATCAAAGTCGTTCTCGGCGTAGACACAAAAATAAAAAATCTTCAGATATACATGAGCTGTATGATTCTTCTGATAATGAGCCTGAGCACCGACACAGATCTAATAAGCATAACAAAGATGTTGATTATTGCAAGGACAAGCGTAGCCATCATAAGAGGTCTAGGAAGCATCTGGATTCATCTGATGATGAACATGGCCGTAACCACCAACACAGGTCCAGCAGACGCAAGCACGAGGACTCTTCAGAGATTGAGCATGGTCATCGACACAAGTCTAGTGAACGCATGAAGAAAGACAAGAATACAGAGGAAGAGGAGACTGTTTCAAAGTCAGATAAGTCTGATCTCAGAGCTTCTGAGGAAGATAAAATCTCGTACCCGCAAAATGAACCAACTCAAGTTTCGGATGAGCTAAGAGCAAAAATCCGTGCCATGTTAGCCGATACATTGTAAGTTGCTGCTATCTAATTCATAAAAAATTTGGTATATACTAGTATCTGGTCTGTGATCGATTGTCGGGTTGGATTCGTTGTCAGGTGAAATGGTCGGTGAGCATCTAAAGCATAACGGTCACAAAAGCTATGCGTCTCTTGAGATTGCTTAAGAGTGAGTTTCACATTTGTTGGTGGACGTAAGAAAGAAAACTTGTTAGTAAATTGTATTTCAATGTCATAGTACATTACTTGAAGCTTACCCTTTATTGGACGGACCTTACTTAGCCTCTCTTCTCTATTGAAAAGGCAAAATTAGAAAAAGCCTCTCTTTTGGGGTTCGAATGCTTCTTCTTTTTTTTTATGTTTTTTTTTATTTTATCTTCTTAACTTTCATTGGTTAATGCTTTGTTGGAGGTACCTTCTCTTTCTCTTTTTATATCATAAAACTCTTTCTTTTTTGCTTTCTTGTATTTATTTACTGAAAAATCTCAACGCCGAGCCTTTGCATAGGTCTCAACTTCTCTTGAGTGCTAAAGAATCTTTGGATTTAAAGGTTTACCTTCAAATCGATCAAAAAACATTTTAAATTAAATCATTCAACCACTAGACTACTACTGACGTTGCATATAATTTGCGAAATTTCTAATATTTAAAATCTCTTTTTCCGGAAAAAACATGCACCAAACTAATAATAGTAGAATTATAAAATGTTAAATGTAAGAAGAACATACAACACAAAGAAACGTCTCTTCAAGTAACCTTTGCTAAAAACGCTATTAAAAACATAGCGTGAATTTACTTCTCACTTTTCACTTGACCCCTTTAAAACCTTTTTCTTTATATTTCTCAATCACATGTATGAAGCCGCGTTTGTTTTAGCCGTCCATTCCCCTGAAGCCTAAAAAACAAAACAAATACCAATTATTAAAAAAATGATTTCTAGCTGTAGATTCATATGTTTAATTTCAATCTATAAGTTTAAATAAAAAAGCAATCTGAATCCAACTGTATTCTCTAAGCAAAGTAGAGATGCGAATAAATTTTCCCAACACCTTCTTCTTCCTTTGTTTTCCCTTATAGAATCTTTTTACATAACCCCAACTTGCATTCTAATTTAAGACATTTCACATGATGAAGCTACACATTTTACATTTTACTGTTATTACCTCCATTTAACTTCGCATCATCCATTAAATAAATATTTATTTATAATTAAAATCTCTAAATAAAAAATTGATTGTTGTGAATTTGCATTAATCACCACGCTAATCCCGCAATTAGTTTCTGCTTCCGCCACGTGGCCACATCTTTAATTTCTTTGTTGTTATTAGTTTAATTTTATTTACGCTTATTGGTTTATATAGAAGTTACGGCGCCGTCCAGTCTGGCGTCATGCCGTCAAAGCTGTCAATATCCAATACTATTCAGCCATGTGTCTAAATTCACACAAGACGCATCCTGATTGCTCTGCCACACAAAATGTTTGAAGGGCCACAAAATGTAAAGAGATACCAAAATTTCATGTTCCATTTGTTATTTATTATCCACCATAAATAACAAATATTGATAAAGAATACTTAGAACATTAAAAGTCTGTTAAGCACAAAGAATGTATATGTATATAATCATACATCACATCTCACTCTTGACTAAAGACCTTCTTGTTCCCAAATTAATAAAAAATAAAGACTTTCTTAGTTTTCAATAAGACCATGTTTATCAAACTTACCAATCAGAAGTTCTTGTCACAAACTTTACCGAAGTAGAACATTATGTTTATATTTAAATGGTATTATCAGATGGATAACCATTGAAACTTCAATGGGCATTAACAAATTCAGAAATATTTTATTTCGTTTTGTACGTTTCTGCATGAATTATGTGCCATGCTACCAACCAAAACAGATTAACAGTTATTCATTGCTTTTCTTTAACGTGAAAATAAATTAACAATCATCAAACCTTCTTTTAGTCTTCTTACATAACTAACTGCAGTTAATAATATTTTTAAAAACATTAATCTTTGTATAATCGTTTGGAAAACATAGAGTGGTATCTTATACACAATAACTCATGCGAATATAGTCAAGAACATGATTAAGTAATATTATATTTCTTCTTAACGAGTCGCATTTTGAAATTCGAATTTAAACGGCTGTATTAGATCTAAGAAAGCAATAATCTAAAATTAAATTAAAGTGAAAGATAAGGTAAAGTTTTGGTGCTTAATAATTGGAGGAGAAGAATAAAAATTAAAAGAATGTCATCTCTGTTAAGACTTTGAATTTAAGACAACCAAAACCCAATGCCAAAGTCATATACATATATAAACACATAGTTGTGTTGTGTGAGTTTGTATATATAAATAATTCACATCATAACTCTTTCCTTAAAACAGTTAAAACTTCTTCTCTCTCTCTCTCTACAAGTTTATTTCTCTATCTACCTTCTCTGTTTTTCTTGCGCTATTCCAATGGCGGAACAAAACTGGATTAGAGGACCAATCATAGGCCGAGGCTCAACTGCCACTGTGTCACTAGCAATCACAAACTCTGGTACATTATACGCCGTCAAATCTGCTCAGTTTTCCTCATCGGCGTTTCTGCAGAGAGAAGAATCGATTTTGTCGAATTTGATCTCTCCTTACATAGTCAAGTACATTGGATCTAATTTAACGACGGAGAACGACAAAGTGATGTATAATCTTTTGATGGAATACGTTTCCGGCGGGAGTATTCATGATCTGATCAAGAATTCCGGTGGGAAGTTGCCGGAGCCGGTGATCAGATCTTACACGCGCCAGATTCTGAGGGGATTGATGTATCTTCACGATAGAGGAATTGTTCATTGCGATGTGAAAAGCCAGAATGTGATGATCGGAGGAGGAACTGCGAAGATCGCCGATTTGGGCTGTGCTAAAATGGCGGAAAATGGGAATTTAGAATTTTCCGGTACGCCGGCCTTTATGTCTCCGGAGGTAGCGCGTGGTGAAGAACAGAGTTTTCCGGCGGATGTTTGGGCTTTGGGATGTACAGTGATAGAGATGGCTACTGGGTTAAGTCCTTGGCCGGAGCTAAACGACGTCGTTGCTGCGATTTACAAGATCGGTTTCACCGGTGATTCCCCGGAGAT
The DNA here is from genome assembly GCA_018901945.1 of Pugionium dolabratum. Lineage (NCBI taxonomy): Eukaryota > Viridiplantae > Streptophyta > Magnoliopsida > Brassicales > Brassicaceae > Pugionium > Pugionium dolabratum. The sequence goes on from JAEVFF010000509.1 coordinate 130,071, forward strand.
TCCGGAGTGGTTATCGGAGAACGGTAAAGACTTCGTAAGGAATTGTCTGAAAAAAGATCCAAAACAGAGATGGGCTGTGGAAGAATTACTTCAGCACCCGTTTCTCGACGAGGAAGACGACGACAACGACGAATCTCAAATTCAGTCTCGTAATTGTCTGAATTCTTCATCTCCTAGTACTGTGTTGGATCAAGGTTTCTGGGATTTATGCGAAACCTCGAGAAGTCGAATAATTCAAGAAGACCAATTTGCAAACCCTTTCAATTTATGGGACTCTTCACCAGCTGATCAAATAAAAAAACTCGCCGGAGATGAGAATTCCGGTGAACCAGAGTGGATTAAGGCAGGGGCGGAGGAGGAGGGATGGATCGAAGTTAGGGGAAACGAAATCGGAGAGATTGAGAAACGTAATGAAGACGAAGATGAGAATAGCGTTGAAGCAACGTCATCGGAAGAAGTGGGAGGAATTGAGAATTGGATCTTCGATCAAGAAGACAGCTTATTCTTGGAATATTCTTCCACTGAGTTAAACATTAATTATTTTTACTATACTAATCTCTTTGAAGAAGATAATATTATTATGTATTATGATCATCTTGACGATGGTTTTGTACACAAAACTAATTACTTTCTTGATAATAATAACAAGACGAACAATTTATTTAGCCACATTACAATTTCATTTTTACTTTCCTTATCACAATCAATGAGATTGACTATATAATGAATACTACATTCATTTTTGAAAGATGTAAGCAATTTAAACAAAAAATTAGGTCTGGGCAAATAATTCGAATCGAATAAACCGAATCGAAATCGAACCAAAAAATAGATTTTGGTTGACGGATATTATTTTTGAAAACTATGGTTATTGATTACTAACCAAAATCGAACCAAAAACCGAAATAATATTCAAAAAACTAAATTATTTTGGTTATTTTTGGTTATCCGAAAATATTTCAGATATTTTTGATTATTTTTTTATTATTTCGATTATTTTTATTTATTTTCGCATATTTTTTTTAGTTATTTTGGTTATTTCGATTAGTTCGGTTATTTTAGTTATTTTCAATTTTTAAATTTTATAATTGAACCGATCAAAACCAAGGTATAACCGAATGAAAATCGAACCAAAATATAAAAATAACTGAATAGAAGTTTAATCTTAGCAATAAAAAACAAAAATCAAAAATAACTTACAAAGACGAAACGATATATAAGAAATAGTGTGTTTGGTAAGGAAGTTTAAGTACGGAAAACCACTATACATCATGAGATTGACTTTATACGAAGTCCAATTATTTAGTTTGGTCTAACATTCTTCTATTATTTTCCTTTGTTTTAATATTCATTTTTTGTGTTTACCAAAAACACAAATGAGTTTCATTCAAATGTGAAAAGCATATGACTTTTTAGGGAGTCTAAAACCAAAGCTGGCGTTTACTTTCTACATACTAAGCAAACTAAGCAAACTTTGGTATTTTCATTCATGTTGACTTTCTTCGCAATTCTCTAGGTCGATGCCTACCATTAATTAGTTATTTAATAACTAAAGTCGTCTAGTTTCGTAATTATATTCATTTATTATAAATTTGGAAGAAACTGTTTGTTGTTTTATAACTTGTCTTTTACTCAAACAAAGGTAAAATCATATATGGGAAATAAGTTTAGTTAAGGGAATGGTCCTAACTGAATTTTATGACAAAATGAAGTTTTCATGTTCGCACATTTCGCCAAATAATCGGCAAAGCAAAAGATTTTACCATCTTTGATTTTGAAATCAGAAGGTATAACAGAAAAGTAATCACACATTTGATGCCTAACTAAATGAATGATATATTAATCAACACTGTACAAGCAAATGAATTATATCTAAAGAAAAGTAGGTTTAAGTCTCCCACTTAATGTCCAAAAGGTTGATGGTGAATCGTTGATGAATGATGACTCAATGTCGATGTCAAAATGACATCATGCATCAAAGTCAAAACATATAGTTTTATATATCAGAAAAAGAGTCAAAAGATTATCAATGATAAGTTAATATTTTGTCATGATTGGACCAATTAATAATTATAAGAAATAAAACAATTACTAGCTAATCATATTGTATTCTCTGAATAGTGATTTGTTGAGCTAATCAGATTTTGAATCAAATTTTCAACTACGATCAAATTACGAATTAGTTTAGATTTTAATCTAGTAAATCTAATATACTATATATTAAAGGAGAAGCATTGCGAGTGAAAATTGCTTACGTGTCATCACCATATTCACTCTCAACAATTTTACTAATTAATTTAATTTTAAATATAAATTATTTATTTTATTATCTAAACATCTTAATCAGATAACTTAATTATAGAATTTAATGAGTTTTCAAATGCTATTTAATTTTCAAATATACGAAGATTCAAAAATTAGGAAATTTTGAGTTAATAAATTACACATTTAATTACTCGCCAATTTTAAAAATATAAAATTGTTTTTTACATAAATAATTAATTATTGTACATATATATAAGAAAAGTAAATATGTTGAATTTTTATAGATATAGAAACTTCATTAACACTATTTAATTCTTTTTTTATATTATATGCAAATTTACTTTTTAACTCAATAATTAAATTCAATATATTGTAGTAATAATTATTTTATAGAAATATATATATATATATATATTGTGTAATAATATAATCGGTATATCTAAATCACAAATCATATAAAAATTATATCACTCAATTTTTTTTGTTTCCAAACAATCAATATATTTATAAATAAAATTTTATATTATTTTATTTGTTTGTAATATTAAATTTGAATAACTAATAATTATTTTTTTAGTATGACTACTCTATATATAAGTAGATTCTATAACATAATAAAATTAATTAAAACTATTAATTTTATTAATTTAATTTAAAATATGTTTCAAATATTTTATTAAAAAATTTATAAATATATTTTTGATTAACGTATTGCAAAAATAACTATAAAATAATGTAATATTATTTGAATAATATATAATAATAGTAATATCATTCTTTTATAATATATATAATATTTTAAATTAAAATATATTTATAATTTTTTTATTCAAATAATAAATTTTTAAAAAAAATTAATTTTAATCTGTGGATAGCACAAATAATATTCTAGTTAGAGTTTAAACACAGTTGTTATTTTCTATTATAGAGAACTTATAATTTTCATAATTTTCTTGGAAGCCTTTTGGGTAGTATAGGCTTACCAAGTTTGACTAATTTCTGAAATTCATAAAAAAAGACTAAAGCAGAAAACACCGATATCTTTTGAGAACAATTTAGAGGCAATGTAAATGAATTAAAAGGTTTGACTTTAGAAAAGGTGGAAGTGTTGTCGTTGGCACACACACACACACACTACATCATAAATCATATTTATTTAGTGGCATTTTAAAATAAAAAGTATAGTTTTGCTCAACTTTCATGTATTCCACTTGGATTGCATTAGAGTAGACCCTAAACCTTTATCCACTTCATCTTCTAATCCTTTTTTTTATATATTTATATGCATAAAAGTTAGTACTGCCAAACGAGAATGGCAGAAATTCTTTCCAACGAAAGCTATGTTTATAATATTTCTTTGTAGGTGTTATGTTCAACTTATTTTATATGTTATTTAGTTAGAAGAAATATATCATGATACCTAATTGGTTTATATATGAAATTAGTATTCAAATAGTTAAAGTTCATAGAAGCGATATTTTTCCTCCAGGCTCCAACAATCAATTACCAAAACAGTGTTCTGGGCTGCACATCTCATCCACCACCATCAATTATGTTATTACATAAAATCATTTTAATAGTTTTTAAAACAATAAAAATTATTGTGTCGGAAAAAAAAAGTAAAAACCAATAAAAACTATTGACAAAGGGCCCGTTCTTAAGAATAGGCTCATTTACAGGCCCTTTCACATATACGTTTTTACCTAAGAAAGTAAGAGTAGACCCATTTATAGGCCTTTTCACATATACGTTTTTACCTAAGAAAGTAAGAATAGGCCCATTTGCAGTATTTCACATATATGTTTTTACCTAAGAAAGTAAGAGTAGGTCCATTCTTACCTAAGAAAGTAAGGATAGGCCCATTTACAGGCCCTTTCACATATACGTTTCCATTTAATAGCTAAACGACGTCGTGGAGTGACCAAACCGAGCCTTTTTATTACTCTTGACAATTTTTTAAAATTGAACTAGAAATTGAAGGTACATCTCTTTCCCATCATATATTTGGATCTACAAATTTTGATTGAGAATTTGATTTCATTTGGTGTCAGTTTCAATGGATAACCACTTTATCTTTCTATTATAGAATGTCTTTTCAGCCATCACAACAAAAGCATATGCTTCTCGAAACAAATTTTTTTTTTTTTTTTCTTGTCACTCTTCTCGAAACAAATTAAAATGCTTATAGGTGTAAAATGCATTAAATTTTATATAATAACAAGATATATCGGACACAATTGAAATGCGTCGTCTAAATATTCAACCAAAATGATAATCTTTTACCCAATAAGTACCAGTGGCATTATTTTAAGTCAAAACTGTAACATTTTTGTTTTAAAACTGTATACGAACAAAAAGAAACTCAACACACCGACGCTTTCCAGCCCGGCGCAACACTAATAGGAAATTCCGAGAAAAGTTTGGTTTTTTATAGAAAAAGCATCATTTGCAGATTGCAATATCTGTAATGGATAACTGAAATGAAACAGGAAAAAAAAAAGAGAAAGAGACTTACTACGATCTCTTGAGGTCATATGTCGAGAAGAAGCCTCTGAGGATCTTCAACAACATCCTTAATACGGCGCAAGAAATACACAGCCTCTCTTCCATCAATCAGCCTATGATCATAAGTCAGTGCCACATACATCATTGGCCTTGCTACTACGCTTCCTCCAACAACCATTGGGCGTTGCACAATCGAATGCATTCCAAGAATAGCAGACTACGAATGATATTTCTTTTCTGAGTTAGTAAAGGAAACAAAAAAACCGTTCATTCATTTTGTTTTGCTTTTAGTATCGCTCAGAACCAAACCTGAGGAGGGTTGATGATAGGAGTGCTTATTAGACTTCCATAGACCCCACCATTTGATACTGTGAATGATCCTCCTGCCATTTCGTCAATTGATATGGTTCCTTCATTAGCCTTCTTAGCAAGTGAGTTTATCGTTTTCTCTATGTCAGCAAAGTTCATTTTGTCAGCATCTCTTATGACTGGCACCACAAGACCCTGGAAATTGAAACAAAATTATCAATCACTACTACTACTACCTTAATCAAAAGCCTACTAAGATGATGTTTTAATCTCTCTATCAAGATACTTGCAGAAACAAACCTTAGAGGTACCAACTGCAATACTGATATCTACATAGTCTCTGTAAATGATATCATCTCCGTCGATAACCGCATTTACTACTGGCTGGTGCTGGAGGGCACTAACAGCAGCCTGTAACCAATAATTATAGAAGATTACTTTATGTAGAGATATATTTAACCAATTCAGGAAACTTTTAAGTTTTCTAGGCCTACTTTGATGAAACCAGACATTAGCCCCAATTTCACTCCGTGCTTTTCAAAAAAAGCATCCTTGTATTGAGATCGGAGCTTCATCAGATTAGTCCTACGTGAGAAAGCAAACATGTTGTCGGTGAACTAACAGTTGGGTAATAATTAGGGCATAAGACATATCAACATGAGTTTTAGCTTTAACTCACATATCAACTTCATTGAAAGTTGTCAGTAATGCAAAAGTGTTTTGGGAATCTTTCAACCTAGTTGCAACACGCTTGCGAAGTCTTGTCATTGGAACCTGCAATGTTGTTAAGATGCCATATCATCAAATCATGCGAATGTAGAAAGCTCTGCCCTCATAGGGAAAAACAGACACAATTTGCATACCCGTCTTTCCCTATCCTTAGGAGGAAGCTGCGGCTCTTTAGCTGACTGTTTCGGCGGCGGTGGCAGTGATGGTTCCTTGGGTTTCTCTGCAACTTTAGTACTTTCCACTTTGGGCTTCTCATCAGAAGGAGAAGGCTTGGGAGCAGGTTTCTCTGGTATCTTTTCTGAGGGTGCAACATGAGACACAGCATCTGCAGACGTTGAAATAATAGCTACCTTGTTTCCCGGTTCTACAGTATCTCCTTCCTTGACTAGAAACTGTACAAAAAGGAAAAAAGCAATTAATTAGGCACAGGAACACATGAGAAGAATTATAAGAAAAGTAAACAACACACATATTTACCTCTTGGATCACACCACTTGCTGGGCTAGCAATATCTATAGTCACCTAATATACAGATAAATCAAACAGTAGTATTAAGTTAGTTACACCAGAAACCTGAAATAATTCAAGTAATTGTTTGATACCTTGTCAGTTTCAATTTGTGCAATAGGCTCATCAGCTTCCACTCTATCACCAGGGTCTGCAAGAACAACATTAGAAGCACCAACAACAGAAGTATTAGATACATACATGCACCTGAAAACAATGGACAATACACAAAAGCATACTCTTCAGAAAGTTGGCTAGGGTTCCATCGGTGATTGATTCACCCATGTGAGGCACAACCGCTTCCACGACATCCCCTTCAATCACATATACAAGAGAGTGTGTTAAAAACCCATAAATACAAGTTACAGTAACGGTAGTGAGCAAAACCAATCAAGCCAAACGATTATTGTAGGTTATCTGAGATGTACATCTATCCATATATTCATGGTGCACTTAGAAAGGGTTATTTGGTAAGCTATTGTGGATTCCAAAACATGCGAAAGATGTAAAACTTGAAATAACGGAATATCTTCAGCTAGGAAAAACATACCACTATCAGAGGAAAAAGGCCTGATCCATCTTTGCAAGGTTGTGCCCTGGAAGCTGCTGAAAACAGTCCTACATGCACAAATATAAATATGTGAGGCCAAAATTTCCACAGATGTGGGAGAATTCTATGCATGAAGTTAAGAACAAACAAAACTGAGCTTTCTAACCTTGAGCAGTTTGAACACCCTGCAAAAGGATGAAAATAAGAGAACAATCTTTGAATAAAAGAGCCCAAAATTCAACAACCAAACAAAACAAAGTTTGCATTACTTACCACGACAAGAATGGTGATGGAAGTTACGAGTAAGGCTTCCACGAGGCACCAGAGTCTGTACAATTCAAATGACATTTGAATAGCTTGTTCATGTAAAACTAACATAATTGTTCAAATATCTACAACTCGTTAAAAAATATCTTAAGAGGATGGGTTCATAAATAGAGATGAATCAACTGAAATGTCCACGAATCCAAAACATAAACTGAAAATAAAATTGCCGACTGAATCATGAATAATCGTACCTCTGTTGCTGAAACAGAATGAAAATTTTGGGCACACGCTGCAACACGAGAAGATTGCAGTGATTTTCCCAATCCCTGAAAGAGAGACCGAGTAAACTAATCATATTCGCAAAAATTCAGCGAAGAATCCAAAAAAAACACTAACCGAAGCAGAAGAGCTTCCACTGGAAGCTCTCCGTATAAAAGCACGCAGCATCATCACACCGAATCTCTGTATTGTTATAAAAAGCAATCAATATATACCGATGAGATTCAACATTCATAATCTTAACGTACGATCAAGGAAAAAATCATCGGTCAAATGGAAAAAAAAAATGAAACGGGAGATTTCTTCATCCTAGACAATAACTTCCTCAAAATCAGAAACCCAAAATCATGCCAAAGCCAAAAGTCGAACTTCCATACCAAAATTTCTCAGATTCGTAATTTTCCGTTCATGATTTTCAGGCAAAACACAAACACAAAAACGAATCAAGGAACAAGAGAGAGAGAGATGGAAATCTAAGCAATGAGCTAGAGAGAACCTTAAGCGCCGAATGAGAAAGTTAGGGTTTGAATAATTGAATGAAGGAGAGAGAGACCGGGAAAAGTATAAGACTTTTCTGAGCTTTGAGCAAGTCAGAAGAATATGGCAAAGAGTGTTTTCCACGTGTCAATTTCCTTTCTTATTTGTTAAGTGAATATATAAACCAAAACAATCAGACATCGTAGAATTTTACAATAGCCAGATCCACATCCCGATCCGTTTTTTCGTTACTCGGATTTGGATCCGAACTACAATCGAATAGTCGCTGAATATTTGGATTTCATTCAAAATTTCATTTAAAAGAAATAGTTTTTAAGTAACAAAAGATTTAAAATGTTGAATTTAGTCTTTTGAGAATTTAAACTATATATAATAAGGTCTTTAATAATATTAAACTAAACATAAAACCAATAGCAAAACCCAAAATTATGAATAAACATTTGATCGGATCCGATCTTACCCTCAGCTAATTTGTCCATTCGTATAACTAAAATACGAATAGAGAAAGAGCAAGAAAACACCGTCATTTCGGTAATCGCAAACAGTCCATGGACCTAATAGCCCATATTAACCAAACTAATTATTCTATATCAGTTTTATGTTTTTGATAGATAAATATTGTTTGTTTACCTGTTATATATATGTTGCGACCAATCGTAACATTAAAAGATTATCAATCGTAACAATTAGAGATTATATTTTACGTTGTAATTTTTTTACTATTAATTAAAATTATAATATCAATAATAATAGTAATTACTAATAACAAATGAATAATATATGATAAAATTGTAGCGGCAATATTTACTGCAACTGCTAGCCGCCACTAAAACAACAAAACTATTGTTTATTAAAATGTACCTGTCATTTTAGAAACGTCCGCGACATCCGAGACAAAACTTTCAAGTGGGATTGTCATTAACAAAATATCCATAATTTTTCTACTATATTTTTATATTGAATCTACAATATTCTATTAAAGTATTAAACTATCCTTATTATATACTACACACTACACCTATACGTGGATAGCAGGTAATTTTAGTATTTAGTATTTATCTTTTTGTTTATATGTGTCCATCTTATAATCTGTTTTTTATATATTCAATCAGTTTTATTCAAATTTATAACAATACTGAAAAACATAGATTTTTTATAATCATAGTAAAAAAACATGAATTTTTTATTATATATGACATGATGAATTTTTAACATAAACAAACGCAATAACATTTTATTTTATTTATTTGTATATGAAAAATATATGAACTACTATCTTTTCATAATCAATAAAACTATCTTTTCATTATCAATGAAATACGTAAAAATTTACAGTTGCCAAAACCAATGGATCAACCTAACAACCTAAAGCCTAGACAAAAAAAAAAGATGAGAAATGATTCAAAACCTGATGACAAAAATAAAATAAGTAAGGATTCAGACAAGAGTCCCATTTCAGGTCTAGGAGGTCTCTTTGCAAACAGAGAAGACTAGAGAACGATTGGCACGGGCTAGGTTCGGTACTTTCCTGTTCACTTTCTGATGCAACTCTTTACTCGTTTCGTTCTTTACCACGGAAGATGAAACCAAGCCGCTTGAACCGGCGTTTTATGTCGCTCCCGTTTGATGGTGAGTCCTCTGTTTGCTTCATTGATTTCAACACTTCTTCTGGACGTAATGACACTGTTTCCACGGTTTCATAGACCTATCAGATCAAAGAAAACCATTTTCTCTTTTGATTCTAAAAATTATATGCAATTATGACGTATAATCAGAGTCCACACGGCCGTTCTTTTTCATCTGTTTGATTTTATTCAAGTGATATCCGCATCTCTATGTTGAAATTTATAAAAGTTTATGAAACTGTGCACAGCTATAGTAAGTACCTGGCAGAGATCATCTAGTTTATCGCTCCAAGCGCCTTCCTGAAAAATGGCGACTACATAATCCTTGCATTCGAAGAAAAGCTTTGACAAGTCATCGTTTGTGGCTAATATTGGCTCCAGCATCACAAATCCCAGGGCAAGCTGAGAATTTTAGAACCAACCCCAATCGTCATTGTGCTGTTTAAAGCTAAAAGCTAAGTTACAACCGTTCTACGCAACACAATTTGGAGCATTTGAGACTGTAATTTCTTCATTTTCCAGGTCAAATAACCAAATTCAAAGAAATTATTACGATATGATTTTAGGGAGTGGAGTGTTCATAAACTGCAGTTTATTTAGTCTTTTCATCTAAATAATGCATACTAACTGAAAACTCTGCTTTTAGACAATAAAAAATAATATGTGATTTGACGGGGGGAAACTTACAAGAGAAACAAACAGCTGCTCGAAAAGTTCAGCAGCTGGAATGTCTTCTAAAGAATTCAAGATTCCTTCCCTGTTATAAGTTTATTGAGCAACGGTCAAGATCTCCATGATTGATCAAATGGCGAATCCACTGTCTAAAACGACATGCTATTGACACTTACACAGCCAAATCTTCATCAAAGAGAGGTGCTTGTTTGACGGCAGGCAATGGTTTAGCTGTTTCCCACAGTTCGTGCCATAAATTACCTAATAGTATATAGAAATTCTGAAGCCGGTGAGCAAGACTTGAAAGATTTCCATTCATGATTAAATCACAGAAGGAACTGGTACCATGGAGAGACAATTATGAGAAAAGGTCGAACCTTTTTTCTGCATTCGGGTACTTAATTGACCTCGTAGAGGTGAGGAGTCATCTCCAGAGGCGGCATCATTTTCAGTCCAGTCCGGTGGAGAGTGCCATCTCACAAAATCTTCCAAAATACAGCCAGGATTTGCTGCCTAATAGGGGTACATATCTAATCAATTTCATCCCAACTTCAATTTGTTTTTCTATTTGTATTCCAAACATCAGTAAAATTTCACTTTTATATAATACCTTGAAAGCCTGCATGTCAGACAAGAGTTGAGAACATCCAGCACCCATGCTGAGCCATAAGAAAGACAACAATCCAATCTATCAATATAATTGGATATCTGAAAATTCTCTGAAATGTTAATGAATGAAATAGGCATTACTAAACCAAACAAAATGTCTGTTGTTTTCCATCTAACAGATGTCCTAGTCTTTTAAACGTCAACTCAGGAAATAGAAGCAGAATGACTAAGTTTCTCAACCCATAGAATTGAATCAATTGATATTGTTATGGCATATGAATTTCATATAAAACTGCATGCAGTAAACAATTTCACTCACCTCCCTGTCCGAAGTACTAGTTCCTCTGTTTCTCTAATAAGATCTTCTGTCAACAGCGGACCCTCCTACATGAATATAAACACTAAGAATTAAAAGATAGAGAAGGTAACTACAGTATATCAACAATGATGGAAGTTACAAACCTGCGTTATTGGGGCATACACAGGTTCACCAGTTTCCAACATTGTTAAGTTCTCCACTTGGTGATAGACGCCTAGGCGGAGTATGAATTCTCCGCTTTTACTTCTAGCATACAAAAGAGAAACCGGAGAACCCATTGCTTCTGCAATGTCTGACTCTTCATCGACTGAACTGGCTTGCCTCATCACAGCATCCATTGCTTCAGAAGCAGCTAAGCAGTGTGCTTTCCTGGAAAGACAGCAGTTTATAACCTGTAACCATTGGTGAAGTAGGCAACTTTTTAAATCTGGATTCTCCTCCAAAGGTATCCATGGTAAATGTTTCTCTTCATTCCAAAATCTCCTCAACTGCACATGTAAATAATCTGATAGAGGTTATCCGAAGAACATACACCAACAGAGAGAACTATTCACTAATCTTAATTCATACAAAAATCAATTAGAAATGTGAAGAAGACTATTTTTAAAGCCAAAGATTAGCAACACAATATCTTACTTCATCAACAACCCTGCACCAGAACAAAGCCATTCTCCTTGGTGTTGTAAAACTTCCAATTACTTCAGCTAGCTTAACAACAAAGCTACCAGCAGGAGCAGCATGAAGATCATTTGCAAAAGATGCTATGTTGGTAGAAGACTCCAAATCAGAGACAATCATTCTGCTGAGGAAGTTACCATCTGTAAATAATTTGCCAAAATTACAAACAGTGGGAAATAAATAGCAGAATATAATTTGATGAAGAAAACTTTCCCATTGTAAGGCAAACCTACCAACATTAAACAAGGCATTTATTAGCGAAACAAGATTTTCCTCATCTCCTGAATCAAAACCAAGCTTATCCTCCTTTTCACCAAGAACCAGCGATTTCACCGCAGAGAGGCTCAAGCCCCCTCTCTCCCTCACTGGTGATGAACTTCCAGACGATGCAACAAAATCTTTCACAGTCTTGGCCCTTTTTCCCGCTCTGAAGAAAAATACGTTATGCAGACATAATGAGAGCGAAGCATCGCAAAATGATTTAGTCAGAGAATATAGAAAATTTGTAAACACATATACTTCAGCCGTATGGATTATTACAAATTCAAACCTCAGTGAGTATAACTGAATCTTTTGGGAACTTTTTGGGCAGAAAATTACATGAAAAAAGAAAAAAATAGGAAAGATCTAAAATGTGTTAAAACTTATGTATCAAGACTCACTCAATTGCTACAGCCAGCTGCTTCACAATTGATGCCCGAGGAATACTTTTTACATCAACGGCATTTAGTGTTTCTACCAAGTAGCCGATATCAGATGCCTAGAAATTGGCGTTAGAAAAAGAATATATAATCATTTAACGTGGAGAAGCAATCAGAATCTTGACTACATGCAACTGGCATGCTTGGCAGTTGGCACTGACCATATCAGCAAAAGTGATCTGAAAAGGTGGACCATTGATACCTTGGCTTCTTGATCTTGCTTTGCTTTAAGAATGAATATATTTTGGTCATAAAAAGGGGCAGCCATGGTTGAATCCTCAACCTTTTCTTGAACTTCGATTCCTTTCCTCCCAATTCGTACGTCTTTCAGTTTATTTTGCCATTCTTGCTTTTTCCTAAAATGTGCAGTTCTCCATCCCTGAGACTTCACTTCATTCTCCTCCTATGCCCAACAGTTCTTCAATATGTTAGAAGAAACTGAAAAAATGTATATCTGGCTACAATTCACATGACATTCCATTTCATTATGAAATGCAAAATCGCCAAAAATTGCTGAAAATCTACAGTATACAGCTCTTTTAACAGTCACCAAATGGTTAAAAAATGTGTTTTCTTCTCATAAAAAAAACATATCTATGTTCTGCAATTTCTTACCAGAGTGAGCAAGTGACTAGCTTACTACTGATTCTCAAAATTGAAATGTATAATGATATTCTTTCTCTATTCATTTTTTCCAGAATTTTATCAAAGCTATTATGATTCCATAATCGTTTTATGTGTAATAAACCTACCTTACGGTCATTCGCATTCGTCGTCGATTGCTGCTCAGCCTCTTCAACAATTCCAATTAAAACAAACTCAAGTAAATCAAATAAACATCACCAAAAAAACAAGAATACCGAAATATAATTGAATTTGACTCAAGCAAGAAATAAACAATAGAAATAGAATAAAATTTGACACGAAAGGGAACCCAAAATAGAATTTGAACATGGAAAAACGGAATAAAATCAATGGTCAAGCGATAAGCGTCTATACATCAGTCAAAATTTTAGTAAATGGAAATTAGGGAAAAAGATAAGTAAATTGAAACGGAAGCTACGGGAAAAGAGAGAGAGAGAGAGATTAACTCGATCGGATGTGAGATTAGTGAAGACGCGCTCTGCTTTAGCAGCGGCGGAATTGAAGGCGGTTCTAGCTTTGGAGACAAAGGACGGCGACGGCGCCTCCATAATCGTGCGGACCAGTTAAGAAGTTGCGCCTTGTCAACGACACGGCATTGAAAGCTTGAGGAAAAAGAAAAAAAAATGGTGGGGGGGAGGGGGGAATGAGATTCTATAAGGTAAGTCACGGGGGAAGCAGACGAAGACACTTGTAAATATTTAAATGTTTTTGTTTCTAGATTCAGTCAGCAATAACAAATGAGAGAGAATAATGTTTTTGCAATATACTACAATTTATGGTACATTTTTAGTTGTATTCTTGTCAAAACGGAAAAGAATTTTCATAAGGTTTAAATGGGACAAACTTCTTTTGCAGAAATTCAACATTAGGGTTAAGTCCTTAAACAAATAACATTCGGGTAGAGTTGTCATTTGTTTTCTTGAACCAAGAGGCATGTGATTAGTAATGTTAACTACAGAAGGCAATACAGTGAAAACTTGAGATACCATCAGTTACAAATTGGTGTTGTTTAATATAGTAGACATTTACCTAATCCAGTCCTACTTTGGAGGCACACATATGAAAGTATCATACCACATTCTCTTTTGATTATGTGGCTAGCCATTCTAGACCAACTTTCTACCATCAATTATTTTTTGGTTTATTGATCATATATTTTGTGTATTGTTTGGGATGCCATTTTTCAAAATCATAAAAAGTTGTTTCCTTTTATAATCACGATGAACATATATTATACAGACCGTAATTTTTATCTTTATGATGGTCCAAGTATGAGTTTTAAGTGAAGAATATTAATAAATAATGACAATAATAAGCTTTTAACAAATCGCGGGGATAGCTCAGTTGGGAGAGCGTCAGACTGAAGATCTGAAGGTCGCGTGTTCGATCCACGCTCACCGCATCTTTTTGTTTTTGTTTTTCTCCTTTCTAATTAATTTCGCGTTAATCAATAAATTATTACAGTTTCCCAATTCCCAAAGCCACTATACTCTCTTGTTTAAAGATGCAAAATCTTGAAGTAATATTATTACCTTTATTAACTTATCAAGTCTCATTAATGACTATGTTGGATTACACAGTATCAATTAATCAGTATGTAAATGCTTTTTTGTTAATTTATCAAAGTCTAACCACTGTTTTCTCTAATCAATGAAAATACATATTATAATGGTTTGCAAGTCATGATATCCAAATACCATGATTCATCGTGGCCTATGACATCCCACACACTAATAGATTTCAATTAAAAAAAACATACCGATAGAACTGGCAGTGTTCTTGCTGTTGCATAATGCTCCGGTGGATTTCTTGTTAGAATAATCGATCTCGTTGTGTGGTTAAGTAGCTCCTCTACAATGGTACACTCCCTAAACCGGAACCAAGGAAACACAGTGAACAACGGTTTTGTTGTGAGGAAGTTCAGGTTTGCAACTTGCGATTAGTAACTCATCGGTTCGGATGTTGTGTTAGCTCGATTTTTTTCCGGTTTAGACAGTCTGGTTTAGTATGTATCATGGTTTAAAAAAAATTAAGTTTGGTCCGACCTGATAATGTGGTTACACGAGTCGACTCACGGTTAACCTTCCAAATGCAAAGGACGACTAATGGCACTATTTACTACTTTGAAGCAATTAGGTAAATAATCAATAGTAAATTTGGTGAAAATGATTTGTGAATAGTGATGGTGAACAAATTAAAACTATTCCTTCTCATATACATCTGTTGGCGTTAGATTAGTATAAATATATATACTTAAGGTCCAATTTTTGTCGTTTATTTTGTTTAGTCGAGATAGTCCCATTTAACAAATTTATGTATTACACAAATCACAAAATATCATTTTACTTAAGTTAAATTGATCTTATTTTACATGATCAGCTTATAAATATTACAAATTTAAATTATTCTCCACAAATGTTACTTAGTCTTTTTTTTGTTTTCCGTTTTAAATTCATTTGGAAATATACTATGTCGTGAATTCATCGAAATCTATCAAAACTCTATTATGAATATAGATTTATTCAGTAGAAAACCTATCGAAAATCCATCAATTTACATCTTTCAGTTTCATGTTTGTCAGAATTATGACAAACTTACTATTTCCGATGAAATAAAACAATTGGTGATTAATTACCCACTTAAATTAGCAAAATGAGAAAAACTAGTACATTAATAAATACTTATTTCATTGATAACAAAATTCATACATAAGCATGCTTGATTAGAAATCAAGTTTCCAAATCCCATTTGTCAACTTGATTATGTACTCAAACAAAGTTGTATATAATGATCACGAGGAGACCAATTGAGTGAGAGTTAAAGGAAACGAGTATTGTGAATCATCAGTAAGCATAAGATCGACGATGGACCGAGCAGCAGCTTCCGTAGGATGACCGTAGCGATCCCAAAAGAGATACTTTGTCCTGTCTGAACATAAATTTGACAAGGGAAGACAAGGAGAGTCCGCGTTTAAAATCCCATTTCCACAACAAGCCGATGTCACGTCCTCAAAACCTGAAATCCAGAGTTTTGTTTGTTTCTGTGTTAGAAGATACTTCGGTTCAATCTTGTTTGCTAATTATTAATTGTTGGTACGTAGATCATGTGTGTCCCCTCCTTTTTTTAATATATAGTGAGATCACACTTTAGAACTTTCGGTTCCTTGGCATTAATTTGCTTTACACTTTATACATTTGTCAACAACAAAGCTATATCTTTTTATCAAATTTAGTGACGTACTAATCCAACATATATGGACGGTTTAGTTTGGTTTATGTTTCTCAGTTGAGGTTGATTCCTTCCGATTATTAATCCATAGTTTTCATTAGTGGTGATAACAAAAATTTTATACCTAAAAATGTATATATTTTGAACGTACCGTAACGGGCAGGGTTGGAGATAATGTCATGTAAGGACTTGAAGTTATCAAAGTAAGTGTAAGCCATTGAGCTTTGTAACTCTTCTCTGAGTTGTTGCAACATCTTTACTAGAGCTACGTTGTACAAAGAGCACCACGAGTTTGCCTCTTCGTCGCATTCATTGGTCGTCGAGTTTTTCTCTCTTTTCGCCGGCGTGCAACCAATCTGTGCTACTCCGATTACTAGGAATCTACGTGCTCCCGTATCGTAGATTCTCTGTTAATACAATTTCAGACATTAATACATGTTTTCTTTAACCCTTTTGTAGCATTTATATATATAACCAAGATCACAAGAGTGTTAGCTAGATGTTGAAACATTTGTGTTTTACCTTCAACTGCTCTTTGAGTTTATCAGCCATTGATTGTGTATATTGTTGAGGATTATTCAATTGTCGAAGTTTGAACGATCCAAAATAGTCGAAAAGATCGTTACTGCCAATGACCACAGTGAATAGAGATTTTGATAGGTGAATTTGTGCTTCTAATGGACCAAGCTGACTAAGAAGTTCTTCATGAATGGTGAGCCAATGGTTCACTTGGTGTGATAAAGGAATAGCTTGTCCCTGAAATTATAAAGTTAATTTATTAACTTTTTTGTAATTATTTTTCGTTTTATGTTTAATTTTATTTATTATTCAATGACGATGATAATAAAGGATAGACATTTGTCACTTGTGCTTCAAATCTTCCGCCTAACTTTTGGTTCGAAAATTAATGCCAACCATCGGAATCAATACTATCTTTTCCAGAATCCTTAAAGTAACTTTTTTACTTTATTAATACATAAAGTAATAATAATAACTTACCAATCTGTGGTCGGAACTGTTGAAGATCCCTGCACCGCCGGAAGCAAAATTCACACCTGTCACGGCGGCGGATTTTCTCTCTTCCCTTTTTAGTAAGCTTCTGAGTGAGAGATACGGCGGTGGTAACGGTAAACCAAATTTCTCAGCTAATCAACCAAATAATAAAATATATTAAAATCCCCAAGAATAATATTCTTCTTTGCCACTGTTATAGTTAATTTTCCTTTCCTTTAATTTTTCTTCAAGACCTAACCATTTCTTAGTATTAGTGAATATATTTAATTTTAGTGGACAGCACGTGGCGCTATCTATATCAAACCATGAAAATTAGATAAACATGCCAACACTTTTAATTTCATTCCATAACAAAATAAAAACGTAAAATTTAATCCTTTATCAAACTCACCGATTGCATCGGCGGCGTTTTTGCCGTTGCAGAATCTTCCGGTGGCTTTCCTGTTAGGAAAATCGACGCCGTTATGTGGATAATTAGCTTTAGATATTGAAATTGCTAAGTAGTTATTGTTTCCGGCGTCAACCAACGAATCTCCGAACACGTATACTCCCGGAATCGAAGCTAATTTCCCGGTTGCTGCTTCTAAACCGGGAAATGATTCGAACCGTAGTAAACCAAGTAAGAGGAGGAAGATGGTGAGGAACGCTGTGTTGTTCGCCGGCATGTTTAGTTTCCGGGCGAACCCTTTATGGTTTGGTTATGTTTCTCCGAGGCCCTTGGAATTGTAAGAGAGATGTAACTTAGTGTGGTTTATATAGAGAAAGAGGAGAAATGTGAATTTGACTTTGAAATAAATAACAGAATTAGAAAAGTAATATAAAGTATGATAATGTGAAAAGAGGAAAACATATAAATGAAAGAAGAGGTAGCTTCTGTTATTGTCTTTGTAGTCCATAGTAAACCATTTGTTACTCGTAAAGCGTAATTTACGATCATCCTGTAAAATTACTTTTTGTTCATGCGAAATTATAACCATGTGGTATGCTTTCTCGACGAAAAATGTTGAAAAAAAGTTTGATTCTACTTGGGATCATCGTGAGATACATGATCATGTTCAATTATTTTGTTTTGCTTAACTAGACAGACATACTTCTAGATTTCTTTATCATTCCAAGCTTTGTTTGCATTATCCTATGAATAATAATAATTTTATGGATGTTCTTTCTTGCACTAAAGGGATAATGTGCGCTTTATTATAGTCCATACAATCATGATCTTATGTAATTATATACTTTTCTTGGTAAATATTTTATGAAATTCATTATTGGTTGTTATTTAAATTACTTGATCGAATGATAGTCAAACAAAATCGAGGAGGGTCGCGTGACGTGTCTTGCGACTAACGAGTAACTACATAAAACTTTTTTTACAAAAATACATAAAAGTAAAAGACAGAAGATCCTAACTCTGACCTGGTTGAGTCTGGTCGGTTAGAAGGATTTTATGTGATTAGATTGTAATGATTAAAGTTAGGTTACCATTTTTTATAAAATAATTTGTGTTATTTTAAAAAAATTAATTTTGGTGTGTTAAATTTAAAATAATTTTTTTAAAAAATGTTATTTTAAAATATATATTTTTTAAATAGCACAATATTAAAATAAATTTTTTTGTTCTCAATGTCAAAATAAGTTAGTTTCCATGATTTGAGGTGTAGTGGGAGTGATAGATCGTTATTGACGTGTGGCCATACCAAAGCCGCGTAAGGACTTTACGACTTTCATTTTTACGCTAATGTTAGTACTTAAAATACTCAATAATTTATTAATTTATTTAAATGAATCATTGTAACCACAATTAAAGCTAATTCAATCTCAAGACCACGAATTTTCACAAATGACAATATTTCATTTAGGGAAATTTCAGATTTTATGCATTGACTTAATTTTAAATGGCCATAGACCTCTACTCCATCTTTATGATAATACCATGAAAACCCATGTCCCTGTGTTCTAAATTCTAAACCAAGAAAGAAACAGAAATCGTTTTATACATTACATTGATTGTTTAGTTTTGGAGGCTTAAATAGATAAGACTTCGAAATATTAAAGAAAACAAAGAATATGAATTTAAGACTCTGTACTTATCGTAGGTAGTCACTATCATTTTGTCACCTGATCAACAGCTAATCTCCACTATGCAAAATCGCAGAGATTATGAGAACGACCATAAATAAAGAGTCTACATTCACATAAATAAAAATAACATAAACATAAATCATTTACACAGACCGCATATCGATTCGTGTGTAAGATATCTTTATGTTTTTGTATTTATCACAATGAATACATAGCACCAAAAAAAGAAATTGTTTTTATAAATTACAGTAAATACTCATGACACAATGGTTATCCGTTGACTGACACGAGTTTTTGGTCGTATGAATTGCTTCGTATAGTCGATAATGACTGTGAATATATGTACAGTTTTTTTATCGATGACTTTGTTAATATTTTATATTTAAACCAGCTTACACTTTGACCGATAATATTTATAAAATTCCAATAACTGATACCAAGGTAGAAGATTTTGCTATTTAAATCTGTTATAGTTGCAGACAAAAAAATTATGGTTTTCGTGTCCACACTAGACTTAAATTATACGATATAATATCAAAATAATCAAAAGAATTTTAAAAAATCATAAATAAGGTTTATATGCTTTTACTAATTAACTGATTTTATTTTATACTCGGATATAAATAACATTAAAATTCTAAACACTGCACGTTCTTGGCATTATATAAGATAAAATATTAATTAACTAAACTACCAATTAATGTGTAGCCTGTGCAATAAACATGCAAACAACTACGACCTACAACCTGTAACCTCAGGCACTAATTAATACACCAACGAATCAACATATTAATTAACGGAATCCGATCGTCTTTTTAATTTATGTGATCAACATAAAACGATCCGATTCCGTTAATTAATATGTTGATTTGTTGATGTATTAATTAGTATAAATAATCAACTACGATCGTTTTATATTAGTATAAATTAATGTGAATATTGATAAGGTGGTATATTGGGAAATGTGAATATTGATAAGGTGGTGCGTGTGACTGTTTATGACGTCATCTCGTATCGGCGGCCAGCTTGCGACTCCTTTCTTGACGTTTCAAACAATATTTCAACGGTAATTTCTATAATAGGAAAGTAATAGGTTTTCTTTGAGAAAACCGAAAATGCCTGAAATTTTTTTTAATTGAGTTTTTTTCTGTGATAATTTCTTGCATCTGATTTCGTAAAGTTATTGTTTTTAAATAATTTAAAAGTTAAATACTTTAAATTTTGTATATTGTTCGTTTATTTGCAATTGGCGATTGTGGTTGTGATTGATCGTTAATTTTTAATCGCATCGATGTTTTAATTAATAATAAAAAAATTTGCAATGTATGACACAACGTTTGACTATTATAATTGATCATCGGTAACTACGATATATAAACGAATAATAATTTGACGCAAATGCAAAAAGTTGTGACTGATAAACAAACATAATTTATGATTCATAAACGCAATATCACTATAGTCACTAGTTGAAACATTTTTTTGGATAATTTAAATGTAAGTTTAATATATATATATATATATATATATATGGTAGATTTTGGGCATAGATTATATAGTTTTGTTATATATCACTTTATATATTAGGCTGAAGGTTATATATCAATGATTAATCTCATACATGTAACTAACGTATGCTAATTTAGTTTTTTTTTCCTGATTGTTGCCAACATTAGTGTACATACCGTCGTTCGGTAGTCGTAACATTTCTTCACATGTTGTATTTACCTGATTTCTCTTCAATTTGTTACAAATCAATGTTATAATTAATTCCGGTTAGTTAATTTCAAATCGGTTATAGTGTGGACTGTGGTTAAGCTATGGTCTTCTATTTTCCTTCATGGGCTTGAGAGTTAAACTTCAGAATCGGCCTAGAAATCTATCTATGTCCAAAAGAAGAGAAGTATATTTTTGATAAATTAACAAATTTTTAAATAATTTTTTAAATATGTTATTTTATGATACTATTTTGTTATGTTTTATTGGGTTAAAAAACATACCGATATAAAAATGGCTGTTAATAGATGATTGGCTAAAATTTTAATTTTGAAAAAAATTAAAATTAAATTACAACCTTCTTTCCCAGTCACCTTATGGATTTGCCCCCATAATTTTACTTATAAAGAAAACTACATATAATATGTATATTCTAATTATTAATATCCATTTCATTTATGTTTGGCGATAGCATCCAACTGAAATTTGAATTTGAAATGTAAAATTTGAATTCTGTTAACTTAATACGATTGAAAAGTTTGGTAAATTGCTAATTCAAGTTAATGCCACATTCGCTAACAGAACATTATCTTCCGATTCAGAAACATATCTAATTAATTTCATTTCAAAAACACATAATGAAGATAATCAGTACTTTAAACCTAATTATGTTTGGAAGGGAATATAAGTTTTCGTCTAATCAGAAAATAAACATGTTTAGTTCATTTCGGTTAATCCAATATTCAAATCGGTGAAGGAAACAAAAAAAAAAACACATTTCAAGTGTTCATTTACACTAAAAAAGAAAAATTTGCTGGTATGCAATAAAATGTGCTACGAAGGTCAAAAGTAGCACATCATGTTCTGATGATTGTGGGACTCATTATTGTCCTCTTCCACGCGGCAATCTAAAAATCGTCAGATTCCCTCGTTGTCATCTAATTGGACGGCTTTGATCTGATTAAACCTCTCAACACAATTACCTTTCCTTATCGTTATCAAATACTCGAGTTATTATGAAGTCAACCTTTATTATAGTTTGTTTTTTTAGTTTTTATTCTATACACATTTAAAAATAAATATATATTAATCTATGTGAGAAAAAGTATTTAAAATAAGACCAAATAAATAATATTTAAAGTACTCATGAGTGACATCAAACTAGATATCTGTTGATTCCTCATAAATAATCGGACAAATTTTTTTTGTCTTATTTCGTTGATTCACGGTAAAATGCCAAAATAATGAATAAAGGTATAATCATGAAAACAAAGACTCTCTCTATATATATATTGTGTGTGTGAGAGAGATTAAATTATTTGAGCAATCCTTATTTATCAAACAATGTTGTAAAAGAAGCTATTAATTTCCTAACGTACGATGATTGGTGGATTGCATTTGGCACGTCACTATTAATTATCGTATCATATGCTATCAACTTCAACTTTTGTTGTTGTTATTGGCACTGAGTTTTATTCTGATAAATGATCAAATTAATGGCTCACATGTAATGTAATGTTTGTATATAATATTGCGTGCTTTCATTGTGCATGAAACTCCCGAGTTGAGGCTTTTGCCTCTAAATCTGAACCTAGTCGTAGTATTTGTTTTCCTTTTTCAAGAGTTAAGACGGCCGCACTGCAAATAACTATTAAATAAAACTTGAAGTAACATGTATGATCGTGTCACGACCATTTGAAAATGTTACCCAATGAACAAGATCACTCTAAATAATCTAAAGATTTTTTACATATATAATTAAGTTTAAACGATACGTTAGGAGTTCAGAGACAGTAATTTACTAGAATTAGCAGTAATTAGGGCCCCATGCATTTAAATTTAATTATATCTCATGCCATTTTAACAAAATTCTCATACATATTGGGAGAATATTTGAAAAAAATTGGTTAGGCTCTACATTTTGTCAAAAAAGATGGGACAAAAAAGGGGACACTTGCTGTCAAAAATAAAAAGATGATACTTTTGAAATGTGCGTCGTGTCAAGTTTGTGTTCGCTCAAAGTTGCACATGCATTCTCTTAACTCCTAAGTTTTATTTGGCTTTCCTTAGTCACAAAAGTCTCTCACTAATTGTCTCACAACAATATAAGATATTTCATTTCAACAATTGCTTGTTGTGTTTTTGGCTTAATTTCTCCTATATATATATCGCTATAGTTTCTTTAACAAAATTCCACTATAGCAATACATTTGTGTTGCTAAACTAACTCTACGAATTAGTAAAAACTGTAATTTAGAAGAAATAGTTTTCTGACATCAATTTAAAGAATATTAATGAGAGTTCGAATTTTGTACGTCAAGGCAAATAAATGTTACCTTTAAGCCGTTTTTATGCTCTATTCATTTCCGAAAATGTTATTTTATAAAATTTCGTTTTGTATTTTAATTTAAAAATTTAAGCAAAATTCCAGTATAATTTCTATTATCCCTAATATATTATTTGAGAATCTTTTTAACAAAATAACCTTACCTTCACGTGTTAATAACAAAATTGCCATGCTGAGTTGTCAACACCACAGCGATTTTCGGCTTAAATATATAAAAAGGTTTAAATTACTAGAATAATTACAAAACATGCAATTGGTATTAATTTGGTTAGAGAATCAATATATTTTATTCAACTAACCAAAAAATAGTATTACATTTGCAAAAATAAATTTTTTATTTCTTTAAAATTTTAATACGTTAATTTATAAATATTTTCAAATAAATATAAATAGATTTAAGTTATTAACTAATCCTTAATATATTATTTGAGAAATAATTTAATAAAATGACTTTATTAACATAAATAACATATTTACGTTTCATCATTACAGTAAATTTCAAATAAATATATAAATAGGCTTAACTTATTCAAATAATTACAATATATATTATTATTATTAATTTGGTTAGAGTATTAATATATCCTAATAAACTAACCAAACAAATACTATTAAATTCATAAAAAATAATTATTTTTATTTTCTTAATTTATATATACAAAATTAATGTTTAAAGTAATTTTAAATAAAATTTAAAGTTATATAAATATTTAATTTATATTTACTAATAAAATATAATTTATGAACATTTTTCTCCACGCATGGCGTGGGTATAAATCTAGTTTAATTGTATTAATTGAAACTATAATTTTATTTATGATATTAATAAAAGGTAAAATAGAGTTTTTAATATAGGTGAAAAATTGTAAAGTATATGGTGTTGCTAAGTAGAAAGGCAAATAAATGATGCTATTCGTTCTCTCAATTAGAATTGTAATTCCACTTGCTTCTATTACATTAACTTTAAATGAATTCATTAATTCTTTTTTTTTTTATAAAAGGAAAGTTTGAAATATTTCAAACATGTCATTCCTTAGGAAAGATGGTGACTAAAACAAGTATACAGCGCGTGAGGCTCGTGTCTGAGCTCAAATAGAAATGGATGACGTGGAAAATACAATTATGAATTATCAAATTAACTAGCCGGGCAACGGGCAGTAGTTAACGCTGTTTAACTTTGCGCTGGGTTTTAAAACTTTGAGGAATGAAGGGATCTTTTTTTAATTGGCCATCCGTGTTCCGAACCTAAGGCTCAGACTCAGGTTCGGTAACCCAAGATTTCTTCATTTTCTTTCTTTCTCTCTCCTACCCGAAAAAGGAGAGAGAGAGAGTAAAGCGAGTAAAAAAATTAAAAGTTGCAGAGACCTTAGCTGTACAGAGATAGAGAGAGAGAGAGAGGGATTTTGGGTGTGCACTGAGTTCGATAGAGAAGGTCGAAATGAGTCAGATCGCGAGGCGGCGGAAGAAAGGGCGTCCGTCGAAGGCGGATCTGGCGCTGCGTAGGAGTTCTCCGCCGGGTGAATCGGGATATGAGCTGCGGCGAGGTCAAAGGCGGCGGAATGTTAGGTACAACTTCGATTTCGATGATTACCTCGACGAGGAAGAAGAAGAGGAAGAGGAGTTAGATGACGATGTGGAAGAGGAGAAGAGGAGGAAGAAGAAGCTGAAGCAAGTTCTCAAGCTGAATCAGAGTCGAGCCAGAGCTGACCCCCCGACCAGGAACCGAGGGAGGCACGCATCGGACTATGAAGGAGAAGAAGAGGAAGATGAGGATGAAGCAGAGGGAGAAGAAGAAGAAGAAGATGATTATGACGACGCGAGTGAGAAGAGGCAAGTGAAGAAGAGAAGAATTAACCGCCACGAGGGAAAAGAAGAAAATGATTACGATGAGGAGGAGAAAGAAGATCAAGCGGATTCCGATGAAGACAATGATAGGGTATGTACGGAAACCCTAGAAATTTTGTTCAGTCTTCGTCTATCTATATATATAGTTTTCTCTCTCCCTCGTTCTTCTTTGCAATGGGAGTATGTTGGGGGATGTGGGAGATAATTAAAATGTCGGGTCAACTGTCAAAAACTAACTTATGCTGTCTCACTCTCTCTCTTCCCACAGAATCTGGTCACGCTTCCACCTTTCTCTCTCCATACCTACATCTTTTAATCTTTCTCTCTATCTCTCTCTAAATCAAGATGTGTGTTTATCTTTCGCTTTATCTGTCAATCACTCTGTTTTTTTGTCTGACATTGGTTTGATACAAGGGGACTTCATTTAAGGTTTCTGATAAGTTTCTCCTGTGAATTTTTTAGGAAAGGAAGAGGAGCGCTTCTGGTTCTGGTATGCTAGTACTGTCTTCCTTGATTTTGATTATCATCAATCTGATTTGGTTATCATTCTTGTTGTTTAGGTACTCATTGTAGTCGTTCTTCAGAAACTACACCTATCCTTGACAACAAGTCGTTGGAGTTGATCCTTGACAAACTTCAGAAGTACACAATTCGAATCCTTTTTACTTTTCTTTTTCCGTTGCCTACCGCTATTGCGTGAACACATCTTACTTTATTTTTCAAACAGGAAAGACATATATGGTGTATATGCAGAACCGGTTGATCCTGAAGAGGTATAATCTTTGGGGAGGAAGAGGGGGGACGGAAAATCTTAACAACCTTTCGGGCAATTGGAGTTTTAAGTTGTCATATTTGATAAGTCTTGGGTTTTGTATTTGCAGCTTCCTGATTATCATGATATAATAGCGCATCCCATGGACTTTTCGACAGTGAGGAAGAAGCTTTCAAATGGATCATATACTACACTGGAAGAGCTTGAGGTTGGTGATATATTTGTTTTTCAAGTTTACAGGACTTTGGTTGAGTGCTTTTCATGATGATTTTGTAGCTTTTCAGGATATGTTTCTTTGTAGAATACTTGGTTTGTGATACTATTGCTCTAGTGTTTTTGCTTCGATTCTTTAGTAAATCCGTTATCTATAGCGTTGCTTGACTTCCTTCGCTGAGCTGGTTTCGGAATTGTATTTCTTGATTGCAGAGCGATGTCTTGTTGATTTGCTCAAACGCGATGGAATACAATTCATCAGACACTGTGTACTATAAACAGGTAAATGGTATTTTTATTTTCTCACACAAATCATTTTTCTTTGCAAATTTGTTATTACCTTCTGCTTTGCTTGCATTATGAACTTTTTTTTTTATTAAACTACTTCTACCAGGCAAGGAAAATTCAAGAAATGGGGAAGAGAAAATTCGACAAGGCAAGGATTAAGATTAAACGTGCCGAAAAGGAGCTTAAAATAACTGAAGAGGTAAAACTTGGCAGCTCTGGGAAGAAGCAAGTGAGACAGCCTTTCAATCGGAATGGTCTTCTAGAGCCCGTTTGTTCTGATTTCTCTTCTGGTGCGAACCTTGCTAGTGGAGGAGCTTCCCAAAACAAGCCTGTTTCAACTCAAACCAGGGGACATGAAAAGAACAGCTACATGGATGTGCTTTTCGAGGGGAACACATCCTTAGTAGACAATCTCGAGAAAGCAGAAGAAGACTTATCATCCGGTATGATTCTTTTTTTGTAGATGCTAAGAGTTATGGCTCTTGTCTTGCGCCTCTCTCCAAGAAGAGTTTGTCTTTCCTTTTAAAGACAATTTGGTTTTTCCATTTTTTTCCTTTTCTAGGAAAGGGTCTCTTTGGTAAGTGCGGAAGGAAGCTGACAGTTATTGAGGAAGACCGCCGTGCGACTTATGGAAATTCTGATCCGCAGGCCGATAGATCGGAGTCCATATTCACAACATTTGAGAGCGAAATCAAACAGTTTGTTGCTGTAAGTGATAATCATTGTGTCCAAAGTTTCATTCTGCTAGTCACATTTATGATTGCTTAACCTTCTTGACTAAATATTTTCCGTATCATCAGGTAGGGCTTCATGCAGAACATGCATATGGCAGGAGCCTTGCACGTTTTGCTGCGACTCTTGGACCCATTGCATGGAAAATAGCTTCTCAGCGAATCGAGCAGGCACTACCTGCAGACTTTAAGTTTGGTCGGGGTTGGGTTGGAGAATACGAGCCACTTCCTACACCAGTACTTCTATTTGAAACCTGCACACCTAAAGAACCACCTAAAGAAGGATCTATGTTATTGAATCCACAGTCAAATGCTGCTGCAAAGAGGAATGAGGCATTGTTTAACACTTCTGTACCTGCAAAGGAAAAACAGGGTAACATACCCGTTCAAGATGGAAACCATGCATTCCTGTGTCCAACATCTTATGGGGCTGTGTCAGAAGGGAGTCCATCTTTAGCTGGTACTCAAGTACGAAACCTAAAATCTATGAGCCAGCATGAATATCAAAATTCTTCTCCGGTAGGTTTTGTCAAGCCTCAAAATAGGACTCCTCGGCAAGTAGAACTGAATTTACCACCACCAGCAGAACAGACCAGTTCCGGTTCTGCTTCTGCTTCGGAAAACCCAAGCACTGGAAAATCAGATACAGTGGCATCATACAGGTCATCAGGAGACATGATTAGGAACATGACTCCTACAGGTTCTGAACATTACAAGCACCAGATGACTACCAACGGGATTTTCCCTGGTGGATTGAGTAATGGCAAAGTCTCGACTGGTGTGAACAACAGAATATTTGATCTTTCTACTGATTCTGCTAATCAAATGAATCGAGCAGCAGGAAACAGTTCACAACAACCCACAAGACAACAGAGTCAAAGCCACGGCGAACAAGCACAGTTAATGAGGAACTTCAGTGAAAAGGCTAGAACACAGCACAATGCCAATGGTCCACCAGATGTTTCATCACCACAATCCATAAGAAGTGAAGATTCGAGCAATGCTTCTGTAGCAGCAGCACGAGCATGGATGTCGATAGGAGCTGGAGGGAATAATAAACAAACATTTGAAAGTGCAAGTATTCCAAAAAGCAGCCAGATTTCTGTAGAGTCCTTGTATAATCCATCTTGGGAACAACATCACCAGCAAGCATTTAGACCGAGGGTCCCCGAAGGGACACAGTTCCATCATCAAAGGAATGGTTACCCTTTCCAGACATTTGTACAGCAGCCCGTTCATGAGATGATGAACAGAGGATCCCAACCCTTTCAGAACAACCGAGCAATTGTTTTCCCTCAGACGATTGCTCCAACTTCTGATTTCACAAGATTCCATGTCCAGTCTCCACGGGTAGGAGGCATTACTCCACGTGTTCAGTCAAAGCAGAGACAGGAGAATCTCAATCTCCCACCAGATTTGAATATCGGAGTCCAATCGCCTGATTCTCCTGCAAAACAGTCTTCTGGTGTTCGTGTGGATTCCCAACAGCCTGATTTGGCGCTACAGCTCTAACAAACAGCCATGAAGAACAAGCCCAGCAATTTCAAGGAGAATCTTGAGTACAATGTCCCATGCAATGTTATCACCACGGCCTTTTGATTCATTACATCAGATAAAGTGGAATGGATATGCGATTGAAGGACTGTTGAACCAGGTGAATTTACATGTGAATCAAAATCTTTACTTAGAGCTTTATATTTATTTTATGTGGTTAGTTTTGGTTTGAGGGAGAGGCTGGTTTAGAGTCATTAGTGTAGTGGTCGTAGAGTTGAAATATGGAGAATGTTTATTGATACCGATACATCGGTTAGCTAATTATTTTCCTAACTTAGATGTTCAATGTCTTAACTTAGATGTTCCTGATTCACCTGAAAGTTATTGGTCTTCGTACACTTGTCTGTTTTGTTATTATATGATACGGTATATGATTACAATGGAACCATAGTGAATGTTGTTCGGCCGAGTTGTCGATTCTAAATTATGGCACACACTATTGGCCCGGTCGAGTCACGACAACCATTTCGTCAAAAATAGAAGAAAAAATAAAGACTCCATAAGGCACTTCTTTTGATTAATAATAACTAAATAGGCCTTAATGAGCCAGAAGAGCATTCAATTAACTAAATGATTCCTTTTTTTTTAATTTTATTTCCTGTCAGCAATATAACTTAATCTCCGGATAAATTTGTGGAATTTTATATACACCTATTTGTACAAATGTTTGAAACGCTGAGTAACTTGAAATTTTTGAGTTTATGATGTTTGTCAACTATTCCAATCCATTAAAAATGACAATTTTTTTCATGGAATAAATATGTTAATTTGATAGTTGAAACATCTGGACCACCAATCCTGTAATCATAAGTTGTGTTCTACAATTTTTCAAAGCAAATAATGTTAAGAAAGTCGTATTATCCAATACTGATTTTGGTTCTATATATGTATATTAGCAGAAGACACGAGACAGTTACATGTGATGTCTAATAGTTTTTCGACAAAGAGATGAGAGAAAATCTGAAGAAAAAATAACTTCTTCACTTAACGTTCATGTTTCATTACAAAGAGTATTTATACTTTCAAAATATATAACCCTAGCTAAGACATTTTAAAACATTAGCCGTTGTAAGAACGATTCCCAAGCTCCATAGTACTGGTAGAGTGGGTTCTCTGTCTTGTACGAAGCTGTTCTGCAGCTCTGTCTGTCCTGCTAACCTGCAATGTACCTTGTCCCTTCATTAATGACATTGCAGGCGATTCCTCATCTTGTCGTGCAGCCAATTGGGTCTTTACTAGGCCACTTCTTCTCTCTTTACTGAAATCCACACTTGGGCTTTTGCTTCCAAAGCCCTCACATTCTCGTATACACTCCTCCTCTGTTTTGCTCACAGAAAACAGAGCAACACTGCTTCTGATTCTAATATCCCCCTTCAAACTTGTGGTGGATAGAGTTCCAACACCAAGTTTGTGTCGCAAGCTGAAGAAGGCTTTTCTTGGTAATGGTTTCGTAACAATGTATGCAAGTTGTTGTTCGGATGAGATGTGATGCACTTCAATATGTCCAAGAGCCACCTTCTCCCGAATATAATGATAATCAACTTCAATGTGCTTGGAGCGGCTATGAAATCCCGGATTAACTGACAGATGGACTGCAGAGAGGTTATCACACCGTAACAGAGCTGGTGTAGGTTGTGCAATCCGAATGTCCCGTAGAATGGCATTTACCCAAGTTAATTCTGAAGCTGTGTAGGCCATGGCGCTGTATTCTGCTTCTGTCGAAGACCGAGACACAGTGGGTTGTCTCTTAGCACACCAAGACACGATATTAGAACCCAGGAATATGCAGAACCCCGTTGTTGATCGTCTTGTTTCTTGATAGCCTGCCCAATCACTATCACTGTAGGAGAAAATTGCGAGTGAGCTGTTGTGAAATATCTGAAGACCATGATGAATCGTTCCTTTAACATAACGAAGAATTCTTTTTAACAATGTGAAATCTGTCTTTGTTGGTGCATGCATCCGTTGGCACACAAAATTAACCGCATATTGGATATCCGAACGAGTGAGAGTGAGATACTGTAATTTGCCCGCAATGCTTCTGAAGTATTACGGATCAGAAAATAACTCCTTGTCCTGAAAAACTGCATCAAGACGGTTCGGCAAAGGAGTAGGCATAGGATTAGCATCACACATACCCGTATGAGTTAATATTTCTTCAATGTACTTTGTCTGATTGAGAAACAAGCCGTCTTTATGTGAAATGGCTTGTATTCCGAGAAAGTAATGAAGCTCGCCAAGATTTTTCATTGCGAAGTTGCTACTGAGAACTTCTATTAACTCGGCAATAAGTGTCGATGAATTTCCTGTCAAAAGAACATCATCAACATATAGAAGTAAAACCACAACTTGATTCCCACAATGATATGTGAAAAGTGAGGAATCTGATTTGCTGCACTCAAACCCATACTCAATCAAAAACCGACTGAACTTATCAAACCATGCTCTCGGAGCTTGTCTCAATCCATATAATGCCTTGTTTAACTTACACACATGTTTGGGTTGTGCTTTATCTTTGAAACTGGGAGGTTGAACCATAAAAACATCCTCTTGTATTTCTCCATGTAGAAACGCGTTCTTCACATCAAGCTGAGTAATGGACCATCCTTTAACAGTTGCAATGCTCAAGACAATGCGTATTGTCGATGTTCTTACAACCGGGCTATATGTCTCCACAAAATCCACTCCTTCTTGTTGAGCAAAGCCCTTTGCAACCAACCGAGCTTTCAATTTATTTACATATCCATCCGAATTCAGTTTCACCGTATACACCCAACGACAACCCAACACATGCATCGACGAAGTTGCAGGTACTAAGGTCCATGTTTCATTAGAATGTTGAGCTCTTATTTCTTCATACATAGCTTGTGTCCACCCAGGATATTGTAATGCCTCTTTGACTATCCTTGGTATCGTTGGTTGAGCATTAATATAGGCCATTGCATATCTCGGATTCGGTTTCCTAATTCCACTCTGCAATCGTGTAGTCATAGAATGCGTTCTGCCTGTTGAATACTATGGCTAAATGTCATCTGTAGACACAGGAGGTTGTTCTCCCTCATCAAACGGTTGAGACAGACCAACTTGTGTTAACGGAGCTGACTCAGACTGTCCAACATCTACGTCTTGCTGCTGCACATAAGACTCCACTTCTGTTTCTTGCTCATGAACAGGGGCAGACAACTGTATCGACCCTGTTTGCTGACCCTGTTCTGACGTGCAGGTGGACACACCAGGAGAGACCATTGGCAAGAACTGAGTTGAAGAGACTGCTTCATTTGGAATGGATTGCCACGCTTTCAATAGTGGAGTGACATACGGTGTAATCATACGGCTATATCTCGTCTTGAAGGGAAAACATTGTTCGTTGAATAACACATGTCTCGAGACGTAGATACGACATGTGAGTGGAAATAAATACCTATAGCCCTTATATCTTGGAGTATATCCAAGAAAAACACATTGAATGGAGCGTGGATCGAACTTGTGCTTGCCGTAAGATCTCAAACAGGGATAGCATTCTGCACCAAAAACTCGCAAAAATGAGTATTCTGGCTTTTGCTTGAATAACAGTTCATGAGCACTCAAATTATCTTGTGAAGCCGTAGGTAACAAATTCTTGATGAAGTTGGCAGTGTAAAAAGCCTCTACCCAATACTTTAGAGGCACACCACTCTGATAAAGCATTGATAATCCCAATTCTGTGATATGTCGATGTCGCCTTTCAGCTAATCCATTTTGTTCAGGAGTTGATGGACATGAGAGAAGGTGATTTATCCCACAACTGGCCAGATGATTGCGAAATTGATGGTTGACGAACTCACCTCCACCATCGCTCTGAAAAGTTTTAATTTTCCGATTGAACTCATTCTCAACTTGTTTTTGGAAGGCAACAAAAACATTAAAGAAATCGGACTTCATTTTCAATGAAAACAACCATGAATAACGAGATAAATTATCCACAAACACGACATAATACTTGAATCCTTGAACAGATACAATTGGTGATGGCCCCCAAAGATCACAATGTATCCTATCTAGAGGATCCAAACTACTAGTTAAAGAAGAATAAAACGGCAACTTGGAGCTCTTTCCCATCTGACATGATTCACAAATAGGACTCGAACTGCTCTTATTCACAGAGATCTCCTTGTTGTTTTTCAAAAGTTGCAGAGTCTGAAAATTAACATGCCCAAGTCGTTGATGCCACACCATCTCACTTGCCATGACTTGACGATTTGAGTAAAACACCTTAACAGTGGGACTCTCCAACACATAGAGACTTTCGCTTCTAGGCCCTTTGATCACCACCCTCTTAGTTTCCAAGTCAACGACATACACATAATTAGAATCAAAGTATACGCCACATGGGTAATCCTGACACAACTTCGATACCAAAAGCAAAGACTTTTGTATATCAGGGCAAACCAGAACATGAGACAAAGGGAGACTACCTGTTGGGGGTGGTGATCACTGTTGAACCCACATGGGTAATGGGAAGATGATTACCATTACCTACCATGACCGTCTCATTACCATTATAAGGCGTGGAGGTTTGTAAAGACTCGCTGGTCGGAGTGATATGTGCGGAGGCGCTAGAGTCGGGGTACCATTCTTTTCCAGAGCTCTCTGTTCCATGAAGAGCTGAAAGTGCCTGAGGTAAGTCATTGCTTTGATAAGTGTTATCAAATCTGTTCCAACACTTTAGTGTAGTATGAACCATCCTTCCACAAATTTATCATGTGGGTCGGGAGTCCGTAGAAGCAGTTTGGTTCCAGCTAGAGGTATTCACCTGTTGGGAAAAACCTCTACCGCGTGTAGAAAAACCACCGCGACCTCTGTTGCTACCAAATCTGGAGTAGGACCCCCTTCCTCTTTGATACATGTTGGTCTTTTGTGCTTGAAAGGCTAGATGTGGAGACATATCTTCTGTAGTTTCATAAGATTTCAGCTTGGACTCAAAACCAGAAATCTCAAAGACAATGTCATTAAAGGTTGGAGGCGGAAAGCGTGACATAGAACTCTGCAGAACAGTTGTGATGGGGTCATACTCTCAACCAAGTCGATTCATGAAGGTGAAGATCTTCATCGACTCCTCCACTGGTTTCCCGATCGAGCTAAGTTGATCGCAAAGTGCTCTAAACTCCCTGCAATACACCAAGAACTCTTTGCCACAGATGGACATCAACTGAAGTTTTCTTTTGAGCTCGAACTCCCTCGCTACAAAGCTCTTATTGAAGTTGTTAGCGAGTGCAATCCAAACATCTTGAGATGTTTTGAGACAATGAACATAACCAAGGACTTCTTCAGTAAGGGTGCCAAAAATCCACGATTTCACTAACTCATCAGTGCAAATCCAGGCTTCATACAACGGATTTGGTGTCTCGAGCAGAGCTTCATCCGTATTCGTAAGAATCGTTGGTGGAGGAGCTACAATCTGCCCATTCACAAAACCTAACAGCTTCTAGCATCTCAATAAAGACTCTACCTGAGTCTTCCACAAGAGATAACGCTAGAGTCGGGGTACCATTCTTTTCCAGAGCTCTCTGTTCCATGAAGAGCTGAAAGTGCCTGAGGTAAGTCATTGCTTTGATAAGTGTTATCAAATCTGTTCCAACACTTTAGTGTAGTATGAACCATCCTTCCACAAATTTATCATGTGGGTCGGGAGTCCGTAGAAGCAGTTTGGTTCCAGCTAGAGGTATTCACCTGTTGGGAAAAACCTCTACCGCGTGTAGAAAAACCACCGCGACCTCTGTTGCTACCAAATCTGGAGTAGGACCCCCTTCCTCTTTGATACATGTTGGTCTTTTGTGCTTGAAAGGCTAGATGTGGAGACATATCTTCTGTAGTTTCATAAGATTTCAGCTTGGACTCAAAACCAGAAATCTCAAAGACAATGTCATTAAAGGTTGGAGGCGGAAAGCGTGACATAGAACTCTGCAGAACAGTTGTGATGGGGTCATACTCTCAACCAAGTCGATTCATGAAGGTGAAGATCTTCATCGACTCCTCCACTGGTTTCCCGATCGAGCTAAGTTGATCGCAAAGTGCTCTAAACTCCCTGCAATACACCAAGAACTCTTTGCCACAGATGGACATCAACTGAAGTTTTCTTTTGAGCTCGAACTCCCTCGCTACAAAGCTCTTATTGAAGTTGTTAGCGAGTGCAATCCAAACATCTTGAGATGTTTTGAGACAATGAACATAACCAAGGACTTCTTCAGTAAGGGTGCCAAAAATCCACGATTTCACTAACTCATCAGTGCAAATCCAGGCTTCATACAACGGATTTGGTGTCTCGAGCAGAGCTTCATCCGTATTCGTAAGAATCGTTGGTGGAGGAGCTACAATCTGCCCATTCACAAAACCTAACAGCTTCTAGCATCTCAATAAAGACTCTACCTGAGTCTTCCACAAGAGGTAATTAGTGTCATTTAGTTTAAGGGTAACCGTGCTAGAAACATGAATGTGGGAGGGAAAGGGATAAGGGCTCAAAGCTTCTGCCATTACAACACCAGTTTAAGGTTAAAGAAGCTCTGATACCATAATAGTTTTTCGACAAAGAGATGAGAGAAAATCTAAAGGAAAAATAACTTCTTCACTTAACGTTCATGTTTCATTACAAAAAGTATTTATACTCTCAAAATATATAACCCTAGCTAAGACATTTTAAAACATTAGCCGTTGTAAGAACGATTCCCAAGCTCCATAGTACTGGTAGAGTGGGTTCTCTGTCTTGTACGAAGCTGTTTTGCAGCTCTGTCTGCTCTACTAACCTGCAATGTACCTTGTCCCTTCATTAATGACATTGCAGGCGATTTCTCATCTTGTCGTGCAGCCAATTGGATCTTTACTAGGCCACTTTTTCTCTCTTTACTGAAATCTACACTTGGACTTTTGCTTCCAAAGCTCTCAGATTCTCGTATACACTGCAACATTGCTTCTGATTCCAACAATGTCATGTTGAACATAAACGCGTACATATTAGTCTTTCCCTTTAAAGTAGAAGACAGAGTAAAAAAACCCGATCTTGTGAGTTCTTAAGAAAAGGCTCGTGTTGTGTCCACAGACACACACATTCTCAACTCCTCTCTCTCCTATATTAGTTAGTTTTTGTTCCTTCTCTAGACACGAGTCTGAAGGGAACATAAGAGGGAAAGCTATGATCCTGCACGGTGGATCCACCAATCACGTATCAGACGGAGGAGGAGTGGTACTGAAGAAAGGGCAATGGACGGCGGCGGAAGATGAGATACTTAAGGCGTACGTTGGAGAAAACGGTGAAGGAAATTAGAACGCCGTTCAGAAAAACACAGGCTTGGCTCGTTGCGGCAAAAGCTATCGTCTCCGTTGGACCAATCACCTTCGACCAAATCTCAAACAAGGATCTTTCACCGGAGACGAAGAACGTATAATCATCTATCCCGCACCATTGTCCCCTGTTTAAATAAGACTTACATTTCCTTTCTAATATTACCTTACTCTTCCCCTAATTACCATAATACTGACAACAATCACTACTCTTCCTCTCCTTCCTTCTCTTTCTTCTTCCCCAAGCTTTTTCTCATTCCCATTACATTCCTTCAACCTATTTTCTTACCAATCCGGTTTACTCCATGGAAACGAGAGCTCCCTTCTAACCAAATTTCACAAATATATTCGTTTCATATCAACAAATTCACACACGATGAAAAACAAAACAGTCACAGACCAAAGTCATGTTTCCTGTAAAAACATATCAGTTGCATGGATACATTTTAAGACGCTTCAAAGGAGAGACATTTTAAGACGCTTTTTGTGATTCTAATATTCTTCTCGCTTTTGGGCCTTTTAGAGCCCATTAAACCCAAAAATAATAGACATAAAACAGCCCGACTTTGTTATATTCGTGATTTTACCGCCCATTTCGCTAACTTTTGAATTCGAATAGAGCAAACAAGTTCATTTGATTTTTATCCTTTCAGGTAAATATGATTTGAATTCAAAAAAAAAAACCATTCTCCTGCAGAAACCTTAGCGTTTGTGATCTTCAACGGAAACATGACTTTGGCTCCGTCCGTTGGTCGTGAGCTCTCAAACCCGCCGTCCGACGGCATTTCTTATCTCTGATTTTCCAATACAAGTGAGCATCTCCTCATTTTTTTCGTGGGATAAGATCTGAAGCTTTTTATGTTGGTTTTTTCGTTCTATATTTGAATCCAAGCGTGTGAAATTGTATGATGTTCAATTCGTTGAGAGGAGAGTTCTTATATGGCAGACAAATACTCGATTGCTGTTTTCACGATGATTCCTCTGGTTTTAGTATTGGTGCCAATAGCAAAGTCAGACGTATTTTCTCTTTTTTCTACTCCCTGCTTTTTGTTTACATTTGTTGCTGCTACGTTATGATTTTCTGTTTGCAATAAGATTTTTGTGGTGATGAAGAACAAATTAGGCGATTTATCTTTGCTATTCGGTTTCTTAGCGATATTCGTTAGTAACATTAGAATTGCTTAGTCATTAACTTTCAATTTTAAGTATTGAAAATAAAAGTGAGCACAGTGAACTAAGCTGTATAAAATCTCAATCGGAGAGAAAAAGACTGTTAGCATTAGAATGTTTCCATTGAGGCAAAAATATACTACATTTCAAATTTATTGCTTAGAAAGTTGTTGATTTCTTCCACTGTTTTTCTTTATAATAATCACTTTGTACGTGAGTGAATTGTCTACTTTTTTAGGAAATGCTAAAATTGCATTGTAATCTTTAATTTACGGTGTTTTCTCTGTTTATACGTCAGGATTGTTTTCAATGTCTAAGAGGTCATTTTGGAGAAAAATGCGATGCGTTGAGTATTCATATTCAAAAACCAAATTTGGAAATACTAAAGAGATTCACTTGGATATTTAATTTCCCCATTCAATCTTACTGGTAAACAGATCCACCTCTGGGAGGTAAGTTTTCGATCGCTTTTAGCCATATTCTAAGATGAAGTAAGTTTCTAATTAGTTTTACAATTCTTCCAAATTTTACTGTAATGAGTCGTAGGTCATAGTATAGATATCCCTAGAGTTTTTAAAAAAAATCTTTTTTTTTTATTAAAATATCTTACAAAAATTTTTAAATTGTGGAATTAATCAAAAATATTTGATTATCTAACATAGTTGTGAAAGCTAACCGAACATGTTATCCTGTCTTTTCATCGTTAAAGATACCATGTTTTAATTGATTTCTCATCCAATGTAAAAGACAGTCAAAAAATCTGATTAATTTCACGATTTAATTCTAAATTTCCTTGTATTCGGTCATAGGTCTTATGATAGATATCCGTAGAGCTTTTTAAAAAATCTTTTTTCTATGACCAAAATCTCTTACGAAAGATTTTAAATTGTGGGATTAATTAAAAAAATTTGATTGTCAATCACATAGTTGTGAAAGTTAACCGAACATGCTATCCTGTCTTTTGATCATTAGAGATATCATGTTTTAATTGATTTCACATCTAATGTAAAAGACAGTCGAAAAATTTGATTAATTTTACAATTTAATTCTAAATTTCCTTGTACTCAGCCATATGTCTTATGATAGATATCCGTAGAGCTTTTAAAAAAATCTTTTTTCTATGATCAAAATCTCTTACGAAAGATTTTAAATTGTGAGATTAATTAAAAAAAATTGATTGTCAATCACATAGTTGTAAAAGCTAACTGAACATGCTATCCTGTCTTTTGATCGTTAGAGATACCATGTTTTAATTGATTTCACATCTAATGTAAAAGACACTCGAAAAATCTGATTAATTTTACGATTTAATTCTAAATTTTCTTGTACTCAGCCATAGGTCTTATGATAGATATCCGTAGAGCTTTTAAAAAATCTTTTTTCTATGATCAAAATCTCTTACGAAAGATTTTAAATTGTGAGATTAATCAAAAAAATTTGATTGTCAATCACATAGTTGTGAAAGCTAACCGAACATGCTATCCTGTCTTTTGATCGTTAGAGATACCATGTTTTAATTGATTTCTCATCTAATGTAAAAGACAGTTGAAAAATCTGATTAATTTTACGATTTAATTCTAAATTTCCTTGTACTCGGCCATAGGTCTCATGATAGATATCCGTAGAGCTTTTTAAAAAATCTTTTTTCTATGATCAAAAATTGTGGGATTAATCAAAAAAATTTGATTGTCAATACATAGTTGTGAAATCTAACCAAACATGCTATCCTGTCTTTTGATCGTTAGAGATACCATGTTTTAATTGATTTCTCATCTAATATAAAAGACAGTCGAAAAATCTGATTAATTTCACGATTTAATTCTAAATTTCCTTGTACTCGGTCATAGGTCTTAGGATAGATATCCGTAGAGCTTTTTAAAAAATCTTTTTTCTATGATCAAAATCTTTTACGAAAGATTTTAAATTGTGGGATTAATTCAAAAAATTTGATTGTCAATCACATAGTTGTGAAAACTAACCGAACATGCTATCATGTCTTTTGATCATTAGAGATACCATGTTTTAATTAATTTCTCATCTAATGTAAAAGACAGTTGAAAATTCTAATTAATTTCACGATTTAATTCTAAATTTCCTTGTACTCGGTCATAGTTCTTAGGATAGATATCCGTAGAGCTTTTTAAAAAAAAAAATTTTATGATCAAAATCTCTTACGAAAGATTTTAAATTGTCGGATTAATCAAAAAACATAGTTGTGAAAACTAACCGAACAACTATCTTGTCTTTCGATCGTTAGAGATACCATGTTTTAATTGATTTCTCTTCTAATATAAAAGACAGTAAAAAAATCTAATTAATTTCATGATTTAGTTCTAAATTTCTTTGTACTCAGCCATAGGTCTTAGGATTGATATGCGTAGAGTTTTCTAAAAAATCTTTTTTCTATGATCAAAATCTCTTACGAAAGATTTTAAATTGTGGGATTAATCAAAAAAATTTGATTGTCAATCACATAGTTGTGAAAGCTAACCGAACATGCTATCCTGTCTTTTGATCGTTAGAGATATCATGTTTTAATTGATTTTTCATCTAATGTAAAAGACAGTCGAAAAATTAATTAATTTCACGATTTAATTCTAAATTTCCTTGTACTCGGCCATAGGTCTTAGAATAGATATCCGTAGAGTTTTTTAAAAAATCTTTTTTCTATGATCAAAATCTCTTACGAAAATTTTTAAATTGTGGGATTAATCAAAAAAATTTGATTGTCAATTACATAGTTGTGAAAGCTAACCAAACATGCTATCCTATCTTTTGATCGTTAGAGATACTTTGATTAATTTTATGATTTAATTCTAAATTTTCTTGTACTCGGCCATAGGTCATAGAATAGATATCCCTAGAGGTTTAAAAAAAATTATTTTGTTATGATCAAAATCTCTTACGAAAGTTTTTAAATTGTATGATTAATCAAAAAAAATTGATTGTCAATCACATTTATAAAATCTAACCGATCCTGTTTTTTGATTGTTAGATGTATCATGTTTTAATTGATTTCTCATTTAATGTAAAAGACACTCGAAAAATTTGATTAATTTCACGATTTAATTCTAAATTTCCATGTACTCGGTCATAGGTATTACGATAGATATTCCTAGGGCTTTTAAAAAAAAATCTTTTTTCTATGATCAAAATCTTTTACGAAACTTTTTAAACTATGGGATTAATCAAATAATTTTGATTGTGAGTCATATAGTTGTGAAAGCTAACCAAACATGCTATCTCGTCTTTTGATCGTTAGAGGTAACATGTTTTAATTGATTTCTCATCTAATGTAAAAGACATACGAAAAAATTGATTAATTTTATGATTTAATTATAAATTTTTGTGTAATCGACCATATGTCATAGGATAGATATACATAGAGCTTTTTAAAAAAAAATCATTTTGTTATGATCAAAATCTCTTACAAAAGTTTTAAAATTGTGGTATTAATCAAAAAAATTTTGATTGTCAATCACATAGTTATGAAATCTAACATAACATGATATCCTATCTTTTGATCGCTATAGGTACCATGTTTTAATTGATTTCTCATATAATGTAAAAGACACTGGAAAAATATGATTAATTTCACGATTTAATTTTAAATTTCCCCGCAATCATCCATAGGTTTTAGGATAGATATTCCTAGGGCTTTTTTAACTGTTGGATTAATCAAAAAAATTTAATTGTTAATCACATAGTTGTGAAATCTAACCGAACATGGTATCCTGTCTTTTGATCGTTAGTGATACCATGTTTTAATTGATTTTTCATATAATGTAAAAGAGATTAAAAAAATATGATTTAATTCTAAATTTCCTTATAATCGGTCGTAGGTTATAAGATAGATATCCCTAGAGCTTTAAAAAAAATCCTTTTTCTTATGATCAAAATCTCTTACGAAAGTTTTTAAATTGTGGGATTAAGCAAAAAAAATTTATTGTTAATCACATAGTTGTGAAAGCTAACCGAATATAGTATCCTATCTTTTAATTGTTAAAGGTACCATGTTTTAATTGATTTCTTGTCTGATGTAAAAGACGGTTGAATAATCTGATTAATTTTATGATTTAATTCTAAATATTCTTGTAATCGGACATAGGTCATAGGATTGATAGGATTGATATCCTTAGAGCTTTTAAAAAATATCTTTTTCTATGATCAATATTTTTTACGAAAGTTTTTACATTGTTGGATTAATCAAAGAAAATCTGATTAGATGTGAAAGCTAACCAAACATGGTATCGTGTTTTTTAATCGTTAGTGATAACAAATTTTAATTGATTTGTCATCCATAGTAAACAACAATAAAAAATTCTAATTAATTTTTCGATTTATTTTTTTCTAATATTCTAAATTTTCTTGTAATTGGTCGTAAGCATAGATATCCCTACAGATAAAAAAGATTCATTTTCAACGATCAAAACTTCTTACTTTAGTTTTTAAATTATGGAATTAATGAAAAAAATTGATTGTCAATCACATAGTTGTGAAAGCTAAACGAAAATGTTAAAAATACCAAGTTATTAATTAAAACAGATCCATGTGTCAAGAGTTATTTCTATTCATGTGGGAATTGTTGGTACTCGATTTTTTGGAAATGGTTTTTGATCACTTTCGGATGAGTTTTCTGGTGAAGACATTCGTTGAAATAACTGATTTTAATATATGATGTGATCATCGCTATGAATACAAGTTTTTGCCTTCTGATTTTAACATATCAAAATATATAATCGTGAACTTCTCTCTTTCTTTTTTCGTTTGAGAGTAAGTTCGTTAGGCTTTTGATTGAGTACTGCAAATCAAAAGATCGTCATAATTTTATCATGAAATTTTAATTGTCATAGAACTATGACACTACAAAACAATTTTTTAGTTAAAGAAATAGATCATATCTCGACTCACCATGGTATAATCAAATTTTAAACTATTATTGTTTATTGTTATAATTTTTTACAAGTTTCATTTTTATAGTAGTTTGTAAATTGTAGTTGAATTATATATTAACATTTAAAAATATATATAGTTATTTATAATAAAAATCTTAATTTACTTATCTTTCTAAAGAAATTACCCGATAAGTCTAATATAATATGTCAACTAAATAACAAAATAGTATAATCATGAATAGAATGAATTACTAAAATGAGAAAACTCATAAATCAAATTATAAAAATCCTCAATAACAATAAGCTAGTATTTATTTTATCACTTCAACAATATGACACAACTTAGTGGATAAATATTTTTTGTGTTGAACAAACGATATGCTCGAGGAAATTACATTTTCTAACATAAAGCATACCATTCATTTATGCTCATCTCTAATATATTATTTGATTAATTTGAGATATCATCATTAAAATAAATTTCAAATAAATATATAAATAATTTTAAATTCC
The DNA here is from genome assembly GCA_018901945.1 of Pugionium dolabratum. Lineage (NCBI taxonomy): Eukaryota > Viridiplantae > Streptophyta > Magnoliopsida > Brassicales > Brassicaceae > Pugionium > Pugionium dolabratum. The sequence continues at coordinate 172,908 of JAEVFF010000509.1, forward strand.
TAAAATAATTAAAATATATATTATTATTATTATTATTATTATTATTATTATTATTATTAATTTGGTTAAAAATCATATATTTTATTCTAAATAATATTATTAAATTTATAAAAAAATCTATTTATTTTAAAATTTTAAAATAATAAATAATATAAATATCTAATTTATATTTATTAATAAATAATATTATATAATTTATAAATATTTTGCCTATAAATCTAATTTTTGGTTAATGATGGCACGTTTCTCATTTTAATTTTTCTCCCATTGGAAATTGGATTTACCTTTGTGACTAACTCACTTACTATAAATACTATTTAGTGTAAATATATAATCTAATAATTTTATATATTTTTAATAATTTAAATAAATATGAGTAATACCCTAAAATAGCACTATTTTAAATTTATTTTTTAAATTTAGTACACTAAAACTAAAATTCCAAAAATATCATAAATTATTATGTAAAAATAATTATTTACATTAAATAAACTATATATAAAATTAAAATATAATGTTTGTGTTCATTTTTTTCTAATTTAGGGTTTAAATTTTTTTCATTAGTAATAAGTTTTTAAATATTTTAATATTAAATTTGTGTTATTTTTGTAAATTTAAATGATTAATGCTATATTTGAAATAAAAACTTAAAATAATGTTATTTTAGTCAATTGTCATTTAAATATTATAGTTAATAGTTTTTTGAACAATTAATTATTAAAAACATAAATAACTTATAAAATTAATATTTGTGGAATAATAAAAATATCTAAAACATATTTAAAAGCAAAGAGAATATCAATAAATCTCAATAGTTGGGGTATGACTGCTATCTTAATTCGAAGCAGTTAGACATAAAATCCTATAAATTTGATTGCACCATAAATCATATATTATTATTTGTGAAAAACATTAAAATTAACACCCAAATTTCCGCAACAATTTTGTAAAATTGACTGCAAAAGTAGCAAATACAAAATAACCCTAAGCATTAATATTGGTTTGAGAATCAGAGGGAGGATCAAAGAGACTAAAAGCTCTGTAGGCAGAAATGACAGAGAGAAGTAAGAAAGAGAGGAGAACAATAACATGAAGCCCTAAAGCAATTGTGAGTTTTGAACAAAAGTGTGGATAAGAAGAACACACTTCACTCCATGTCACTGTTTTGTCTCCTTTGTTAAGTAAATACACTATCTCTATTGCACCTGCTACTGAAGTTGTCATCAAATAAGCTAAAACCTTCACACACACACACACACACAAAAATTATTAACTTATATAAGTAATTGAATTGTAGAGTTGTTCAATGATTGATAAAAAAGAAATATATTAGACTTGAGAAGAAAACCTGGTCAGGGACAAAGAAGAGCCAAGCTTTGGAGACTAAACATGTGAACCATGAAGAAATAGTAGAGAGAAGAGCATACACAGCAGATATGGCACTTACACCAACCATATACCTGGAAATAACTAATAAACAAGTAAATAATTTGATAAAATAATCATTCCAAAATTGAAAGAAGATTATAAAGAGAATATACTTGAGACCCATGATGGAGTTGTAGTCTAAATTGCCATAATCAGGGTTGGATTGGTGGTTAGTGACAGTTAACCAGATGGTAGCAACACTAAGAGGAACCACACTTAGCCTCAGACATGAATCTATGAGCTTCAAAGACATAGGAGCTTGTAGTTGTTGTTTCGAAGAACTGCTTCTCTCTCCTTCTCTTGTGTTGTTATTGTCTCTCATTTCTGGTTTGGATCTCTAAATCAAGTGTTCCTTTTTGGGAGATTGAATCCAACTGTGTTCCTCAGTTAGATTAGCATCTCGTTTATATACACAAAATTAGACATAAGTAGATATGTCATATATGTTGTACAGAACATATAAGAACAAATTATAAAAGATACAAAAATGTTCTTTTAACTTTTTCCTTTGCTGTCCAAACCAAAACAAAAATTATATCCTTTTCATGATTAACCATTGGAAATCGCGTTGAAAAGATAATACAATTTATAATGAGGAGCCAAGAAAAACATACAAATGTTAGATCATCCACCAAAATAATATCCAAAAGAGTATTTCACCATAAATTTTCTAAGTTAAAAAACAATTGAACTATAATTATATAAAGACATATGTGATAAAACTCTTTCATTAGGTTTCTCATTTAAAAGTTTTTTCATTCTTTTCTTTCCTATATATTATTTTTATTTTGTAATACTGAAATATCCATGAATAGATTCCCATTCGAGATGCTCTTCTTAAATTAAAGTTTTCTCATCATTTCGTCTTGTAAGGTCTAAATATTCACTAGATTTACCGTTTTAAACAGAAAAATATATGTAAACAAGAATATTATAATTTTTATAGTTAAAATAAGAATTATTTTCTAAGGATTTAATTTATAATTTTTATTTTACTTTGTCAGAAGACAGTATTGGCACCGAAAAATCATTGAAAAAGAAAAAATAGTAGTGGAAGTAACAGAGAGGCAAGTGCGGTGGTTGTTGGTAGCGAGAGAGATTGACATTTGGCTTTGTCTTGGTGGGCTTCACATATGAATCATTTTTTGGATTAATATTTTAATACTTCAGATGATATGAAGTATTTAGGTGTTACATTGTCTGAATTGGATTGTCGAATGTTATGAGTTTAAGATGATCGATAGAATAGTTTTAAAAACATGATTGATTTTATTCGAGAAAAATATTCGAAAGAGTATTTAACATCAAAATTTAGGGTTGAAAATATTTTCAATAAATTTTTGATCATTAGTACGTCAGATATTTTTGAGAAAATTTTCTAAAATGGTATTTCGGCCGTATAGTTTAACGCAATATAAAATTTATAATATTTCGAAAATATAACGTTTTACGATACATATATAAAAACCTATTGAATAAAAAAAAATTGCAACACGAAGATTTCTTAGTAAATCATCCATTACCGTATTACTTTTTTACAAATACGTTTAATTGTGAAGTTTTGATGAGATTCAATGTATTAATGTTAATACGATCGCATCTAGTAGTAACATTATTCTTGTTTTTCTTTGCAACTTCATTTTCAGAGAAAACAACGATCAGCAAGACCAAACAGAGATGACGCTATTATTAGCTAAAGTGATGTCACATCATATTTTAAACCATCCTTACCAACCATTGATCGAGCGAGGGGCATTTCACCCTTTTTTCCATTTTGCTTTCAAATTTCCTTTAACTTTGCTTTGAGACTGAAATTCCGAATTATACACAACTTTATTTTTTTTCTTTTTTCCGTCTGAGTTTGAAAATAGAAAAAAAAGTTCGCAAGTAGTACTTTTTGTGTCGTTTTAGTTTAGTTTGGTTATCTTCACTTTGAATTTATAGTTTCAATTTCGCTTATTTTATGTAAAATGTATTACTAAATATGTTTATTTACATACATTTATGTGATTTCAATTAGCTGCATTAATTCATGTGTTTTTATAGTATAATTTTATACTCAAATCAAATTTTTAATGCACCATTCTCGACACAACCGAATTACAAAACCAAAACCAGCAAAAGTAATCAGAAAGAAGAAATCAAAAATGGAAATCTCCTCTCTAAGCCTTTTGCAGAAGCCAATGTAATGGTGGCTCTGTGGGCAATACAAAATGTGACAAGCCATCGAGTTCACCAGAAATGCATGCAACCTTGTCAAACATTCAGGAATGGTATATGGAGTTTGGAAGTAAAACTTCAAATAGAGTAGCTATAATCACAAGGTAAAGATTCAACTTCAACCATATTGGCAGACTATAGCTTGAAGCAACATGGGGAGAATCAAATGTTACCCATTAAAACAAACCAAAGACAAACTTTTGACATTCGACTAACTAAACATGAAGCATATGAAGCTGAAACAATAGACAATAACACATTGACAACAACAAAGTGTTGGACATTGAGATGATTTCAATCTAACAAGAGACAGAGCAAACTTGAGATAAGTATGCGCAGTCTCTACAGGGCATATAATTAATCTTTGCATTGACTAAGTTTCCAAAAAGCTAAGAACATCTAGGGTTAGGCACAAAGTCATGAAAAAGTTGCATCTTTTTCCCCAAGCTGATTCTCATACAAGAGTTATATTAAATGTTGAACAGTACAAATATCTAGCGAGTGGATTCTATGATCAATCCAATTGGAAAAATAAAATCAAACCAAAAGGTAAATCTTCATGGAAGACACACAATTTATTGGAAATACAATGATTTATGTATATAGTCTTAAGAGTATTGAACATTTTGCCCCAATTGTATGAGCTCACAGAATAGGAAAACAATCTATAGTAAATGAAGAAAATGAAGTTTAATTCAATGAGCAATTACATCACTATTCAACACACTGCTGTTTCCACCAGTAGATTCAATTATAGTAGTATTCAAATTCACCATCATCAGCGATCCAACGGATCTCGCAGCGGCTAACTTCTTCCTCTGGAAACTATAAGGACCATAGATCTTTCTCAGAAGATGTGGTACCTGGTCTACAGTCAGATTTCGCGCCGCCACCACTTCGGCAGTAGAGTTCTGATTAAGGGAGGACGGATTTGATGTATGCGAGAGGGGGCGAGATACGAGAGAAGTAGATCTAGCGTTGATTCTAGAGTTTCGTATCTGAGCAAGCGCGCCTGGTTTCAAGTAGCGATGAAAACCATCGTTCCTTGTCACCGGAGATCTAGAAATATCCTTCATGGATTCAATTCGGCTGAGCTTGGTTACGAACGAAGATATAGAAAATGATGACCCAGCAGAGAGAGAGATGTGGAAGATCTGTGTTCGAAGATTGAGGATATAAGGATTTTGTAGTGGAGGAAGAGGAGCGGGAAAATCGGGATTAGGGGTTTGAGGTGTGACTGTGAGATAAAATGAGAGGGAAAGATGACTCTATTAGGGTTTTGAAAAGTCGTCAAGAGCGGGAGTTTTTGGTTAGTCACGTGCTTTTGATCCTCGGCCATGTGACTTTTCTCGCGTCATAGACTTGGTCAAATAATTCAAATGGAACGAACCGAATTGGATTTGGACAAATAATTCAAATCTAATGAATCTAATTAAAAATAAATTTTTGGTTAGTATTTTCTTGTAAAAAATAACTGAACAAATATTATTTTAAAAATCATAATTATTGATTAATAATCAAAACTGAAACAAAAACCGAAATAATATCTGAAAACTGAATTATTTTGGTTATTTTTGATTATTTTAGTTATTTTTTTATTATTTCAATTATTTTTGATTATTTTTGATTCCACGAATTATTTTTGGTTTTTAAATTTAATAATCAAACCGATCAAAACCGATGTATAATCAATACAAAACTAAACCGAAATATAAAAATAAACGAATAAATTTTTAATATTATCAACTAAAAAAACTAAAACCAAAAATAATCTACTAAAACCAAACCAACTATCTGAATGTTCATATCTAGTTTGTCTTTTCAAGTTCACTAATATCGAGTCGGATCCTTTACTGTCGGGTAAATTGATGAAATTGGATCATCTTGTGGATTTTTTAGCCTATTTCCTATGGGCCCGACCCACGGTGAAAGCTGCGCATAATAGTCTCCGCTTGTCACACAGCTATTCTCCAATATTCAACTATATAAAGACACGTGTCTTCTCTCAGAGCTACAATATATCTGCGGCTGAGAATTAACCGTAGATCAATAGACCTTTCATATCACCGTTGTTTTTTATTTGATTACTTGTCCACCGTTGTTTTACGTGTCTAAAAGCGGTTTCACTCGCCTTTATTTTCCACCATTTTTCTCAAGAAAATCCGCAGTCGCTCTCTCTCTGTCTCTTTCTCTATTATCATAGTCTGATCTGAAAAAGTAAACAAGCAAACCACTTATGGACACTAAAATAGGATCAATAGACGCGTGTAACCCGACCAGGAACGATATCGGCGGTCCTCCAAATAGCGGCGTCTCCACCGTTCAGAACTCGTTTTTTCACTCCACCACCATCAGCCCCTGTGAGGCGACTCTTGGCCGTTACCTAGCAAGACGCCTCTTCGAGATTGGCGTCACCGACGTCTTTTCCGTTCCGGGTGATTTCAACCTAACACTCCTCGACCATCTGATCTCCGAGCCAACCCTCAAGCTGATCGGCTGCTGCAACGAGCTCAACGCCGGATACGCGGCGGACGGTTACGCGAGATCGCGCGGCGTCGGCGCATGCGTCGTTACGTTCACCGTCGGCGGTTTGAGTGTCCTGAACGCGATCGCCGGTGCTTACAGCGAAAATCTACCTCTTATTTGCATCGTCGGTGGTCCAAACTCCAACGATTACGGTACCAACAGGATTCTTCACCATACCATCGGTTTACCTGATTTCACTCAAGAGCTCAGGTGCTTCCAGGCTGTTACTTGTTATCAAGCTGTGATCAACAACTTGGAAGATGCACATGAACTCATCGATACTGCGATCTCGACTGCTTTAAAAGAAAGCAAACCTGTTTACATCAGTATAAGCTGCAATTTACCTGCTATTCCTCTTCCGACTTTCAGTCGTCATCCTGTTCCGTTCATGCTCGCACCGAAAGTGAGCAATCAGATAGGTTTAGATGCGGCTGTGGAGGCGGCTGCTGAATTTTTGAACAAAGCTGTGAAGCCAGTTCTCGTTGGTGGGCCGAAAATGCGAGTTGCGAAAGCCACGGATGCTTTTGTTGAGCTCGCTGATGCTTCTGGGTATGGTGTTGCTGTGATGCCATCTGCTAAAGGACAAGTGCCTGAGCACCACAAGCATTTCATTGGGACGTACTGGGGAGCTGTGAGTACACCTTTCTGCGCTGAGATTGTTGAATCTGCAGATGCTTATTTGTTCGCAGGTCCTATTTTCAACGATTACAGTTCCGTTGGGTATTCTCTGCTTCTCAAGAAGGAGAAGTCGATCGTTGTGCAGCCTGATCGGGTTACTATAGGTAACGGACCTGCGTTTGGGTGTGTTCTAATGAAAGACTTTCTTAGCAAATTGGCTACACGAATTAAGCATAACAACACTGCCTATGAGAATTACCACAGGATCTATGTCCCAGAAGGAAAGCCTTTGAGAGAAAACCCGGAGGAGCCTTTGAGGGTTAATGTTCTGTTCCAACACATTCAGAATCTGCTCTCTTGTGAAACTGCTGTGATTGCTGAGACTGGAGATTCCTGGTTCAATTGTCAGAAGCTGAAGCTCCCAGAAGGATGCGGTTACGAATTCCAAATGCAATACGGATCAATTGGTTGGTCAGTGGGTGCAACTCTAGGCTATGCTCAAGCCGTACCAGACAAACGTGTCATTGCTTGTATTGGAGACGGTAGTTTCCAGGTTACCGCACAGGATGTATCAACAATGATACGTTTTGGGCAAAAGACCATAATCTTCCTCATAAACAATGGAGGGTACACCATTGAAGTGGAGATTCATGATGGTCCATACAATGTCATAAAGAACTGGAACTACACAGCTTTTGTTGATGCTATACACAATGGAGAAGGTAAGTGCTGGACAGCCAAGGTGAGGTGCGAGGAGGAGCTAGTGGAAGCAATTAACACTGCAACTAATGAGGAAAAAGAGAGCTTGTGTTTCATTGAAGTGATGTTGCACAAAGATGATACAAGCAAGGAGCTGTTGGAATGGGGATCTAGAGTCTCTGCTGCTAATAGTCGTCCCCCGAATCCTCAGTAGAATTCTGAAATGCCCTCAACTTAAGTTGGTAGTTCCTTTGCCTTTTTTTTTTACGAGTCCCCTTGAGGATAAGCTGTGGCAAAAATAAGAACTTGTTTCCTCTACTTTTTTTTTTAACTCAGCTTCTTGGAGATTCATCAGAGATTGTGTGTGTTGACTGTCTAGCAGAAGGGCACCCTAAGTTTCTAAATGTAATTCGATTTTAATCGTTTTATATATATATATATATGTCTGCGAATAGTTGGTTCATTAGGAGCTTTAAACGAAGATTGTTGGATCAAGAAGTGAAGGAACAGGCTCCAACATGAGTAAAAAGGAAAAGAAAGAAGAAGATACAGCCATTATTACGGTACAGAGAAAAATGGTAAGAACTACCAAAAACGAGAAGAAAGCCGCTAGAAACTTGGGTTTCGAGAAAACGTGAGGAGCAAGTTTTGTCGAATACCAAACTTAGAACAATTTGCTTTTAGTAGAAATTGTGAAAAATCCACAAACAAAAGCCCATAGAATGCAATTGTATGACGATTCACATATATCCATTAATAAATATCACACAGTCTTATCGAAACCCATTAAAAACCCCACTAAAAGCATAACAGATTCGGGCAATTTGCACCACCGGTCTGATGGAGCATTGCATCGATCTCATCTCCATCTTCCATTTCAAGCTGTAAAATTGGAGATTCTCTGTTTAGGAAATGCTATAATCCGAAAAAAAAAAACGTAAAAAGGGAAAGGCTAGACAGTGATTTACCTCATCTGGTGTCTGTTCACCACGGAGACGACGACCATCGAACAAGAAAGCGATTGAGTTGAAATCCACAGATTGACGATCGCAATAAGCATTCATCAGCTTCTTTAGCTGAGTGCTCCTCTTGATCCTAAAAAAGACTTCATTTCCATCCTATGTATCACAAATCAAGAAACTTTTTTAAAAAATTAATGATTTTTACTTCAAATCATCACAGTTTTCAAAAGTGTAGTCCCAAGTTTTTCTTCTAAAAAATCTTTAAATTATAACCAACCAAAGACCAACGAGTGGAAAATGCCTAACAATTGATACTCAAATAAGAATACGAACGATCAAAACAGTACAAATTTGCATAGAAACGAAAAGCTTTCATGAAACAAATGTTCAATACTCAATATCAAGATGCTCCAAGACACAAAAACCTCACACACTCAAAATGCCTAAATACGAAAACCTTTCATGAGATTTGCATCAACATAACTCTACAACAAAAAATACTACAGACCTAGTTTTATGAATATCTTGTCACCATCTCCATGCCACACTCATACCACAGTTTCACCAACAAGTTTTTGATTGCTAAATTTTACGAAAAAAACATAATTCACTACTCTTATACAATTTTGATATACATTTTTTTTTAAAAAAAATCCTCTTAAGCCCATTAATAAAGAACCATTGTCTCCATAAACAACACATACAAGCCTACCAATTTATCAATGTACTAATATACTACCAGAAACTTTGATAAACGATTTTTGTAGACATATGAGTATGAAATTTAACCCTATGTTACTAGTGCTAGAGCGGAATCTACATCTACAACACTGGATTTCGAGACCTATACAAACCCAAAACCCTCGAATTGAAGAAAACCAGAACAGACAAAAGCGTAATTACACACAGTCGACACTAACGGCTTACGAATCGTCAGAAAACAATGAAAATTAAAAGAAAAGAGGAAGAAAGAGAGCAAAATGACTAAACCTGACCCTTGACTTTGAGATTGATATGAGCTCCTCCTTGGTCTCCTGGCTTCTTATCTTCCTCCTGACTAGCAGACATCTTCCTTTTATCAGATTTTCAGGACTGAGACTGAGACAAAAACTCCGATCCGCGAGATTAGACGAAAGGCCTAAGAAAGAGAGATTCGCGCAATTGAAGATTGAGGGTTCGAGTGTGACTCGGAGAGAATATAAAAAGTAGACTGAAGCCCACTTCTTGGTCGCATCGGATTCTGGTGCTGTCTATCTAACGGTTGATAACCATTGCCTCCACTATCATCCGACGGATAGAAACAACACTTAAAAACGGTGCCGTTACATCAGACATTCGTAATGGGCCAACTGTAATATATCAAATGGGCTCAAATGTAACCGACCGAAGAGATTCTAGTTTCCCAATTCTATAAAATAAATATATTTTTAACTTTTATTTAAATTTAAATTTATAATAATAATATAAATTTAAAATTAAAACACATTAAATTATATTTTGTTAAAAAACACTAATCTTAAATCAGAGAAAATAAATTTAATTATAATATTTTAAAATTATGTATAATTTAAAATAAATAAGTATTTTACATAATTATTTGTATTATTTTGAAATTTTTATTTTAAAATATTATATTAGAAACAAAACTTTAAAATATGTTATTTTATTGTACTACTTTTTTCATTGATTTCTATTTAATAAAATTATAAAGTTTTTTTTATTGAAACTTGAATGCATGCATGAATGTTAAAATTGTTTTTTAGGAAAATTAAGTACGTTGTAGAATGTGTGAACGGTTTAGTCTATGTTTCGTGAGGACTTTTATTTCGGCCCGACATTATAAAATATGATTTTCAGTTAAAAATAGAATTTTATGTTATCGTAAAGATCAAGGAGAAAGCTTAACGTTCCTATCTAAATCTCAACTTGGTGGACAGCATTTAAGCGACCTAACCTAACACTTTGAATTCTTTAACTTGGTTGATAAGAAAATATTAATGATTTATACCTACGTATGTAATATGGTTCATATTTAAAATAGGGTTCATAATAGTTACAAATATATAAGTCAATGTGAAAGGTGACACATCTCTGTATAACATAATGTCTTCAATTTCATGGATTTTCAAATTCCGTGTATTACCGACTTCGAGTCTATACGTGAAACATATCGTACGATGTCGAGAAATTCCGTACATGTTTTTATAATGATACAACATGCAACAATGTAAAATCTTCGACTAATACGTACTATCACCATGTATATGTGATTTTTTTGTTTATGTCTCAATCAAGAATATGATGACCAAACTTTGAAATTGTAGTAATTATCATCTATATGTATATATGTTGACTATTGCGTGTATACGCATAAGATTTAGAAATAACAATTCGCAACCACGACTATTAATGACGACCATTGAAACTATAAAAAAGGATTAATACATATTGCTGGTGTAGTAATCAATAAAATTAGATGTGAAATTTATCAAATATTATTGTTTTAATTATAAGAGAAGAAATTTATAGTAGCAATAGTGTTAAATTTTTATAGTACAAGAAAGTCTACAAAAATATTGTTTTTCTTCGTTAGATGGGCACCAAATATATGGACCATATAACTTGTTTCATTATTACACTATTGAAAATTTGTTGAGGTGTTTGATTAGGTAACCTACACAAAATTCATTTATTTTTCCCCGAACCGCGTTCATTAGCCCAAGTGGCTAAATCAAACATTAGTTACAAGGAACCTGTAAATAAACTAAAACCAAACAAATTCTTGTAAGTTAAACAATGTACTATCAAGGAGTTATACGTGTCACGTAATTTAATCCTTTGATTTACAAACCTAGCTAGTGGAATATATCCGTTGGTTTTCTCAGATTTCTTCCATAGCTATTATGGATTTTTCATCAAAAAATATGTTATGATTTTTTTTTTATTTTTTTGTTAGCTAAGAATTTTTGGATATAACTAATTATTAATACAATAAATTATTTTTTGTCATTTAAAATAAATCGACTTGACCATAATTAAATTTCATAATTGAAAGACAATTAATTTGTTCGTCGTTGGTGGTTACGGCTGTGATTTTGATCAATATTATGCATGTTACTGGTACTGTGCTATATGTTATTCGTTTGTTTATCATTATCGATTACGGTTGATCGTAAATTTTTTGTCGTATCGTTGTTTAAGTCAGCGATTAAAAAAAATTGTGATATAAAACATAATATTTGATCATTGCGATTGATCGTATGTAGTTGCGACAAGTAAACGAACAATAATTTACCGTTATCAGTGTTGTTGCTGCGAACATAACTATGATAGAAATTTTTTGTTAGTGTACAATATACATCCAACGGGCAAAAAGCATGGAGAATATTTGAAAAATTAATAAAAAATGATTTGATTTGGAAAAGAGACGTTGGAAATAAGAGCTCTAAAGTTGAAATTGAGACGATAGAACAATTGGTACATGGCCCCAATGGTAGATGAGGCCAAAAATCGATTAATCATGATTCATGTATTGTTTTCTTTTAAATATATCCCAACTATTGACGAAAATATTATATTATTTCGACCAAGTAAATGCATTAGTTATTACTCCTCTGTCAATACCATCTTGAATTCAAATAGAGCTAACTATGTATTTACAATTTTTTATTATAAATAATTTGGTTGTTTCAAGTTATTAATAATAATCTCAACGGTTATATATATAGCTGTTTTCAAGTTATTAATAGTAATACCATTTAATTACTGTCATCAAATAATATGGTTAATTTGCCGTAGTGCCTAATAATTAGGAAACATACTGACCGACTGGGTTTAGTTCAACGGTTGTAATGTTTTTTTTAATATATTAATGCATCAATTTACATTGGGAAAAGACGATTATGTATTTTTATCAACTTCTTTTAGTTTTTAAAATTACAAATTTGATTATTGTGTTTTTTTTAGACACTAAATGATTTAAATTAATAATTTTCGCTGTTTTCGTATAGGATTTTAATGGGCCGTTGTAGTGTAAAACATATGATCTAACGTGTGAATCTTTCTTACTTACAGAGATTATCTCGTGATTAGAAAACAGTGATTAGATATCGTTTTTATATGAAGAAACAAAACAAGTATTGTATACAACGTTTATAAAGTCCTTACAAAATGATTTTATTAATTTAATGCTACCCACCGCCTGACAAACATTTTGGTTTTGTCTCCAATCACTATTACGATTGAAAACGGTCAAATTTGCAATTAAGTAAATATTTACGTTTTGTCCTTTGACACGTCACGGAGCGAAGGAGTTGGAAAAAATTAACATCACAATGTTACAGTTAACAAAAAAAGTCAATCCCCAATATCTCACGTAGGTCTCATCCACTCCCTCCACAACCCTCTTCTTCCATTGCTATTCTATATAAATATCAGATTTAGCTCCATTGTCAGCGGAATCAAACTTTACTCGCTCTTTCTTTCTGCAGCAATGGCTGTCTTCGTTTTATCTTTCCTCATACTTTCTTTCTTCTTAGCCGTTCCCTTTACATACGCAGGTTAAAATTTAACATTCTCTCTTTACATCTGTGTATATCGAATCTCCTGTGTTGTATTCTGAATTTTTCTGATGTTTTCGTTTTTTTTTGTTTCTTAATAGATTCTGGAATGATCGGAGTAAATTACGGCCGGATTGCAAACAATCTCCCGACACCGGAGAAAGTAGTTGAGCTACTGAAATCTCAAGGAATCAATCGCGTCAAACTCTACGACACTGATAAATCCGTACTAACCGCGCTCGCGAACTCCGGTATCAAAGTCGTTGTCTCGCTCCCCAACGAAAATCTTTCCTCTGCCGCCGTAGATCAAAGCTACACCGACAATTGGGTTCAGGAAAACATCAAAAAATACATACCGGCGACGGATATTGAAGCAATCGCCGTCGGGAACGAAGTGTTCGTCGACACGAGGAACACGACGTCGTATCTCGTTCCAGCTATGACGAATGTTCAGAGCTCTCTAGTTAAGTTCAATCTCGACAAGTCGATTAAGATCTCATCGCCGATTGCGTTGAGTGCACTGGCGAATTCGTATCCACCTTCGGCCGGTTCTTTTAAACCGGATTTAATCGAACCGGTGATTAAACCAATGTTGGATCTTCTTCGCAAGACATCTTCGCATCTCATGGTGAATGCTTATCCGTTCTTCGCCTACGCTGCTAACGCTGATAAGATCTCTTTGGAGTACGCTCTTTTTAAAGAGAATGCCGGAAATGTAGATTCCGGCAACGGTCTGAAGTACAGCAATCTCTTAGACGCACAAATCGACGCCGTTTACGCTGCTATGACCGCCGTGGGATTCAACGACGTCAAGGTCGTCGTGACAGAGACAGGTTGGCCTTCTGCCGGAGACGAGAATGAAATCGGAGCAGGTTCGGCTAATGCGGCGGCTTATAACGGCGGATTAGTGAAGAGGGTGTTAACGGGAAACGGAACGCCGTTAAAACCGAAGGACCAACTTAACGTCTATCTGTTCGCTCTGTTCAACGAGAACCAGAAAACGGGCCCCACATCGGAGAGAAACTACGGGTTGTTTTACCCGAACGAGAACAAAGTGTACGACGTTCCGTTTTCCGTTAGATCAACACCGGTAAACGATAGCAAGGAGAAGGTCCCGGTGAAGTCTTCGTCGAACGTGGGACAGACATGGTGCGTGGCGAACGGGAAAACGACGAAGGAGAAGCTTCAGGAGGGTCTGGACTACGCTTGCGGCGAAGGAGGCGCTGATTGCCGTCCGATTCAACCGGGTGCCACGTGTTACAATCCGGAATCGTTAGAGGCTCACGCTTCTTACGCGTTCAACAGTTACTATCAGAAGAATGCACGTGGTGTTGGCACGTGTGACTTTGGCGGTGCAGCGTATGTAGTCTCGCAACCTCCTAGTACGTACTCAATCCTTTTTCTCTTTCAAAAAATGGTTTTCTTAACCACATATGCAATTTTATTTTACAAAATAATTTCCTTATTACAAAACTCTTACCGTGACACAACTATAATTAATTTTTGTGAGTATTTACGGAAACATAAACTAAATTAATTTCGCTAATGTGTGTTGTAGAGTATGGGAAATGCGAGTTTCCAATAGCGCATTGAAATGGATATGGAGGAGACGGGATCGGGCGGATTAATTCAGTTGCATTTTCTCGTTATTTATTTAGTGGATTGTTTTGTCATTTGAGTATATGATTATTTATGTGTAGATTTTGTTTTCGCTATTGTATATTTTTGTTGGTTTCGTCGTATAATATAGTCTTAGTATTTTTTTTCTTAACTTAAACCTCTACGACGTTTATACATGAACCTAATACTTAGATCACTTAATTAATTAAATACTGTGTTCGCTGGATGTCTCTACCGTTGATCTTATAGAGTCAGAGCGACCTCTTCATGAACTCAATCTTCAATCTATGATTATGTGCGTGGCGAACCAAATAAAAAAATCGAGACCAATAACATTTTTCAAATGCGTCAACTATGAACAAACATTACTCTTTTTGATTCTCAGTTGTACTACACAATTATGAGAATTAACTCTCAACTCAACCCATATCTATTTCGGATCAGCTAAAAACAATAATTGCGAAGGCCTATGTATCAGGACTCTGGAGCGTACTTTGGGCCCGGATTCAGATCCGGAGCTGAACTTGGATCCATCTATAGATTACCGGGTTTCAGCATTTGCGTCAATCCTAAGCGGTCAAAGCCTCACACTCACAACTCTTTAAAAACCCTTCTCTCGCTACCTCTATCGCCGTCTTGCTCTCAGTGTTTTCGATCTCTTCCATTTCTTCAGTCTCATCGATGGTAAAGTATCTTGCTGTCTCGCCTTGCTTTTGCCTCTCGCTTATTTTTGATTTCTCGGGTTCACACTTTCTTTGATCTCGTGTGATCTATTGATTTGTCATCGTTTTATTTTTTTTGTTTCCTCTCAGGCTTTACCTAACCAGCAAACAGTCGACTACCCTAGCTTCAAGCTCGTCATCGTTGGTGATGGAGGCACAGGTAACTATCCCGTCTTCAGCATCTTTTGTTCAGAAAAAATACAGAGGATTAGCTCAATTTTCAAAAATCGCGATTGTATAGTTTGATGAGTCTAGCGACACCGTTACTGACTCGATAACCTTGATGTTACATTTTTGTTACTTATCCATGCCCATAGAAGTAATATAGATATTTCAAATTCAACTTTGAGTTTGTCCGCATTGGTTGAATGCATTTGGTTATGTTTTTTAACGTTCTGATTATTTGCACAGGAAAAACCACATTTGTGAAGAGACATCTTACTGGAGAGTTTGAGAAGAAGTATGAACGTAAGTATTTGTAAGACTTGAAACATAGTAAGTTTATATTCACGAGTTCCCTGATTCTGATGCTCTCTTATTATTATTATTATTATTTCTGCAGCCACTATTGGTGTTGAGGTTCATCCTCTAGATTTTTTCACTAACTGTGGCAAGATCCGGTTTTACTGTTGGGATACTGCCGGACAAGAGAAATTTGGTGGTCTAAGGGATGGATACTAGTAAGTTCATTGCTTCCTCTCTTATCAAAAGACAATTTTTTTAATCTAGTGTCATGCAAATGGTTAATATCTGTATCAATAATCTAGAATCTACTTGTGTCTGTACTTGGTTATGACGTGTGTAGCTTGATAAGATACTGTTGTCTAGCAAAATGAAAAGCTCTTAGTATGATATTTGTTGATTTGATTCTCCTTTTCGGATAATTGGTTTGCTATATGTAGTATGAGACTGGATTGGTCGTGATACAGAAATGTGCTTTTTTTAATGTATTTGTTGCAGCATTCATGGGCAATGTGCCGTCATCATGTTTGATGTCACAGCACGTCTGACATACAAGAATGTTCCAACATGGCACCGTGATCTTTGCAGGTATGAACACAGATACTAGACTTTGTTGTATGTGTGGCAAATTGCTAAATGAAAATGTCTGTCAATTTTCATGTGCAGGGTATGTGAAAACATCCCGATTGTTCTTTGTGGGAATAAAGTTGATGTGAAGAACAGGCAAGTGAAGGCCAAGCAGGTGACATTCCACAGGAAAAAGAATCTCCAGTATTACGAGATATCTGCAAAGAGCAACTACAATTTCGAGAAGCCATTTTTGTACCTTGCTAGAAAACTCGCTGGGTAAACAACTAACTATCAAGCGTTATTGCGATATCAAATAACTTCAAAAGTTGAACAAGTTGCTTTCGGTTGTCGCAGGGACGCTAACCTTCATTTTGTGGAATCACCTGCCCTTGCCCCACCAGAAGTCCAGATTGACATGGCTGCTCAACAGCAGTAAGCTTTCTAAACTCATATTATCTAATTTTGTTATTGCTGCTCAGACTTTTTTTCGTCAACTTAGAAGACTTTATATATTTGTAGGCATGAGGCTGAGCTTGCAGCTGCGGCTAGCCAGCCACTCCCTGATGACGATGATGACACCTTTGAGTAGAGAAAGAAGAGATCCGCACTATGTGATCCGCACAAGGTGAATTCCCTCGTTAGGGCTTGTCTAAACTTTTTTTTTTTACTTTTCATTATGCGTTTGTTACTTTTTGGGGAGATATGAAGATTAAAATCAAGGTTTGCTTTTATCGGTTGAACCTTATGGCACTAGTAATTTTTCTTTCAAGCTTTTTAGTTGTCGGTAAGAAAGTGAAAACCAGTTGATCGTAAGTCGAGATTTCTTATAAAACAACTATGTAAGCAGAATATCTATCTATCTATATATTTTTTAAAACTAACACAATAAGAAACGAGAACAACAAACGATCTATCCTGCCACTAGATACGTCCACCGCCAGCGACAAAAAGGAACTACATCGCCCAACCATGGAACAGGGCCGGTGAATCAAATAGTGCTGGTGGCGCAGTCCCCACTTGACCAATTTATGAATATCGGAAACTTCTATTTCTCATTCACAAAATTTGAAAAACTCCATTTATTCTGGTGTGGATGGCAGACAGACCTATATTTCTTGGTTTCAATAGGATTTCTTACGAGCCTTCTTTCTATCTACTATTATCTAAAAATAGCCAAAACTTCTACCATTGCTCACTGTCCTCTAACAAGTATTACAGAGAAACCAAAGCACTTCTGGCAGAAACGTCGTTGCGTTGAAGCAACCCTATTAGATAGTCATATATTTTATGTAAAGATACTGATTTAAATAGAGTTTTTACTTGTATATAAATACTAAATGTGTAACTCATTTTGAGGGATGGAATAAGAAAAATACTTTCAAGAATCGTTTACTAACATGGTATCAGAGAGCCAAAATTTTTCTTCCGTTTCTTGAAAATTTTGCGCAATCTTCTCTGTTTTTCGTCTCGTTTCTCTGCAAATTTGTTGATCATGAGTGCTTCGTTGCAACAAATTTCGGAGTTTTTCCACATTTTCATTCTTGCGATTTTCTCTGGTATATGATTCTTTATTGCGATTGTGTTTTCTCAGATTCTGTTTTTCTTCTTTCTTTGACCTACGATTGTTGCTTCTTTCTCTTCATCGATTCTCTTCTTAGCACAATCGGTTCCTTTCTTTTCTTAATATGTCATCCGAAACTCAATCGCAACCTTCTCTGGGGAGTAATAGGCAATATACAGATCAGTATGAGAATCCGTACTTTCTGCATAGTACGGACTATGCTGGATTGGTTTTGGTATCCGATCGATTGACTACAGCAGCTGATTTTCACTCTTGGCGGAGATCAATATGCATGGCTCTCAATGTCCGAAACAAGCTGGGATTTATCGACGGTATTGTTCCTAAACCCTCCCCTGATGATAGAGACTATGGTGCTTGGTCTAGGTGTAATGATATGGTAGCTACCTAGCTCATGAATTCTGTTTCTAAGAAGATTGGGCAAAGTTTGTTATTCTTGTCTACGGCTGAAGCCATATGGAATAATCTCATGTCTAGATTTAGGCAAGATGATGCTCCTAGAGTATATGAACTTGAACAACGTTTGAATTCTCTTCAGCAAGGACATTTAGATGTTAGTACGTACTACACGGAACTAGTCACTCTTTGGGAAGAACATAAGAACTATGTGGAGCTTCCTCTTTGCACTTATGGCAAATGTGAGTGTACTACAGCAATTCTGTGGGAAAAGCTTCAACAACGGAGTCGGGTTATGAAGTTTCTGATGGGTCTTAATGACTCTTATGAACCAACTCGTCGACACATTCTTATGTTGAAGCCAATTCCATCTATTGAACAAGTGTTTAATATGATTACTCAAGATGAAAGACAAAAGGCAATCAAACCTTCTCCTTCCAGTGATGCGCCAATCTTTCAGAGTTCTCATACTATGGTTCCGAGTTCAGAAGGTACAAATCATCAGGTATATGCAGCTGCATATACTCCATATCGCCCAAAACAGAGACCAGTTTGCACTCATTGTGGTCAGGCTGGACATATTTTCCAAAAGTGCTTCAAGTTGTATGGATATCCTCCGGGTCACAAGTTTCACAATCCAAACAGCTCTCACACCAGACCTTCATATCAGCCTAGTCAACAGCTTACTCCTCGTGGTAATTTTTATACGGGAGCTAGGCCACCTATACGTCCTTTTCAACAAATTTCTCGGCCTCCGATTGTTGCGAATGTTCTCAACAACAATGTTGGTCCACTGTTACCAGCACCATTGCCTCTCCCTACCAATAGCTTGGATTTGAGCCAATTTAATCCTGAACAAGTGAAGTCTCTCATTCAACAACTTTCTGTTCATGTTCAGAATTCAGACACCTCAACTCCCACCTCGTCTCAGCCGTCTATCACAGAACATGGTGTCATGGCTAATGAATCCACTGCCTCTCGTAACCCTTTTTCCCTTTTATCTCTCTCCTTGTCTCATTATTGCCTTACTTCTTTAAGCCATCAAATTCCTAGTGGAAGTTGGATCATTGATAGTGGTGCCACTGGGCATGTGTGTTCTGATTTGGCCTTGTTTAGTGCGGTTTTTCCAATTTCAAATATGACAGTCTCTCTTCCTAATGGCACTAGATTACCCATTCTACATGTTGGAACAGTTCATCTTTCACCCTTTCTTACCTTGAAAAATGTGTTGCATGTTCCTTCCTTTCATTTTAATTTGCTTAGCCTTAGTAGTTTACTTCAAACGAGAAACTACTCTGCTCATTTTTCTTCCACTCATTGTTTTCTCCAGGAGCATATTCAGGGCTCGAAGATTGGTAGTGCCACTCTTAAACATACTCTCTATATTTTAGAGCCTTATGTTCATCCCTCGTCTACCAATCTTTGTGGTTCCATTGTAGTTGATGAGCAGCTTTGGCATCAACGCCTTGGCCATCCCTGATCTACTATATTGCAACACTTATCTTCTCATTTACCTTTGACTAAAACAAAATTTGATATTCCTTGTTCTGTTTGTCCCTTGGCGAAACAAGAACGTCTTCCTTTTGTTTCGCATAATAGACTTTTTGACAAACCTTTTGATTTAGTACATTTGGATATTTGGGGTCCATTCCATACTGAATCTGTTGAAGGTTCTCACTCTTGTTGATGATTGCACCCGTGTTACTTGGGTATATATGCTAAGACATAAGAGTGATGTTACTCTAATCTTTCCAAATTTTTTACAACATGTTAAGACACAATATGGTTTTTCTGTTAAATCAATCTGTAGTGACAATGCTCCTGAGTTAGCTTTCACTGAACTTCTTAAGAGTTTGGGGATGCTTCATTTTCACTCTTGTGTTTACATCCCTGAACAAAATTCAGTGGTTGAGAGGAAACATCAACATTTGTTTAATGTTGCAAGAGCATTGTTATTTCAATCCAATATTCCTTTAAAATATTGGAGTGATTGTGTCTTAACTGCTGTTTTTCTTATCAATCGTACTTCCTCCAGATTGTTAAACAATTTATCTCCATATGAGCTTCTCACCCACAAACCACCAGATTACAATTTTTTACGTAATTTTGGTTGTCTTTGCTATGTTTCAACTCATATGAAAGATAGACATAAATTTAGTCCTAGAGCACAATCTTGTGTCTTTTTGGGATATCAATCTGGGTATAAGGGATACAAAGTCTTGGATCTAAACACTCATCTCATTTCTATTTCTCGCAATGTTGTTTTTCATGAGACAATATTCCCTTTTCATACTGAGTGTTATTCTAAGACTCTTGATACTGTTTTTTCTGATTCAATACTTCCTAGGAGTGTTCCTTCTGCCTTTGATGATACTGTTGTTCCTTCATCATTGCATTCTCCTCCTAGGCATCATATTCCTTTTACTGATACTATTCGAGCTCGGTCTAGTGCCCCCTCTATTTCGGAGACTGTTGTTGCTGATTCTGGTCATTCTTCTCACTATAACATTAGGCCTAGACGCACTATTAAGACCCCTGGTTACTTGTCTGACTACCACTGTTCCCTCACTCGACATTCCTTGCCTAAATCTCCTACCTCCCCTGTTGTTTTTCCTTTATCCCCTGTTCTGTATTATTCCCAGTTGCATCCATCTTATAAGTCTTTTGCACTTTCTCTTACCACTGAAACTGAACCTAAAACCTTTAAAAAGGCTGTGACATCTTCTGTGTGGCGTGCTGCCATGGATAATGAGTTGCAGGCTATGAAACAGAACAATACGTAGACTATTGAAAGTCTTCCTTCAGGTAAAAACGTGGTAGGCTGTAAATGGATATATACAATTAAGTATAATCCGGATGGTTCTATTGATAGACATAAAGCTAGATTGGTTGCCCAGGGGTTTACTCAAATGGAAGGAATAGATTTTATGGATACATTTTCTCCTGTTGCTAAGCTAACCACTGTGAAACTTCTTTTGGCTTTAGCTTCTGTTCGTGGCTGGTTTCTTGCACAGATGGATGTATCTAATGCGTTTCTTCACAGTGATTTAGACGAAGAAATCTATATGAGTCTGCCTTTGGGTTATACTCCTGCTTCTGGTGAACAGCTACCTGTTAATCCAGTATGTCGTTTGCACAAGTCCATTTATGGACTCAAACAAGCGTCCCGGCAGTGGTACAAATGTTTTTCTACAGTCTTGCTGAAACATGGGTTCACTCAATCTTCTGCAGACACGACTTTGTTTGTTCGTTCATCTGGAGGTTTTTTCATTGCCTTACTGGTTTATGTCGATGACATATTAATTACGAGTAACAATGACAAAGCTCTCAAGGACTTTCAGATGGTTCTCCAAGGTGCCTTTAAAATTAAAGATTTAGGTTCTTCTAAATTCTTTTTGGGTCTTGAAATTGCTCAGAGTTCTAAGGGTATCTCGCTTTGTCAACGAAAGTATGCTCTTGACATTCTTCAAGATACGGGTTTGTTAGCTTCTAAACCTAGTTCTGTGCCCATGGATCCTTCTCTCAAACTTAGTAAAACTTTTGGCACTTTACTGGAGAATGCAACTTCATACAGGGAGCTCATTGGTCGATTGCTCTACTTGACTATTACTAGACCGAACATCACATATGTAGTTAATCGTTTGAGTCAGTTTCTCTCTGCTCCTACTGATTTGCATTTGTTGGCTGCTCATAAGATTCTTAAATATGTGAAATCTAATCCGGGCCAAGGACTGTTTTATAGTGCTACTTCTGCTCTATGTTTCAATGCATTTTCTGATGCAGATTGGGCTACGTGTCCTGATACTCGCCGATCCTTGACTGGTTATTGTGTGTATCTTGGCATTTCTCTCATTAGCTGGAAATCAAAGAAGCAGAAGACAGTGAGTAGAAGTAGTACAGAAGCAGAGTACAGAAGCATGTCTTTGGCGACTTGTGAATTACTTTGGCTTCAGCAGTTGCTTGTTCATCTGCAGGTTGAGGTAACGTCTCCAGCTAAACTTTTTTGTGACAACAAATGTGCTCTCCATATTGCCATGAATCATGTGTTTCACGAGAGAACGAAACACATTGATATTGATTATCATACGACTCGGGATCAAGTGAATAAAGACTTTCTCAAGGTTTTACATGTTCCGACTGCTAATCAGCATGCTGATATTTTAACCAAGCCTCTACAGCCGAGTCAGTTTCACGCTCTCCTTCGTCTATTTCAAGCCTCTACAGTCCAAGTACTTCCGAGGCTTGAGGGGGATGTATTAGATAGTCATATATTTTATGTAAAGATACTGATTTAAGTAGAGTCTTTACTTGTATATAAATACTAAATGTATAACTCATTTTGAGGGATGGAATAAGAAAAATACTTTCAAGCCCCATGCTAAAAACTGCAGTAAAACGATGCCTTTCCCGAACCGTCGTTTTTAGACACTTGGAAAAACTTTGGACGACTGCCGCAAAAATACACGAACGGAGGTGTCCTCTAGAAGAGCCCGACATCGAAGTGGCAAGTGAAAAAGGAGATCTGAGGCAGTTAGATATTAAACGTCAAGAGAAAAAGAGAGAATGTTTCTTTGATATTCTATAAGAAAATACAAAATTTCAAGAAAACATTTAATCAATTTAGAGTAGAAATTGGTATAATTGAAGAATAAGTCACATGCCATCTACGAAATTAAATTAGTAAATGTTGTCTGATATGTAGTCATTAAGGTTTGATATTTGTTCAGTTTGATGTAGTTTAGTTTGTTTCAACATTCTACTTGGTCTAAATTGAAGCCACCATCGTCTCTTGCGAATAACAATTACACTAGATTTATATCCACAACATATGTAGAGAAAAATATTCGTAAATTATATTTTATTAGTAAATATAAATTAAATATTTATATAAGTTTAATTTTTATTTGAAATTAATTTTAATATTATTTTTTGTATATATAAATTAAGAAAAGAAAAATATTTATTTTTTATGAATTTAATAGTATTTTTGGTTAATTTAATGAAATATATTAATTCTCTAACCAAATTAATATAATGACATCTATTATAATTATTCTAATAAATTAAATTCATTTATATATTTATTTAAAATTTACTGTAGTGGTAACACATCCGCATGATATTTTTCTTAATAACACTTCAGAGTAAAGTTATGTTCTTAAAATATTTCTCAAATAATATATTAGGGATTACGGTACTAACTTAAATCTATTTATATTTATTTGAAATTATTTATAAATTAACGTATTAAAAAAATAAAAATTATTGTTTTTGCAAATGTAATATTATTTTTTGGTTAGTTGAATCAAATATATTTATTCTCTATCCAAATTAATATTAGTGGCATGTATTGTAATTATTCTAGTAACTTAAATTTTTTTATATATTTAATCTGAAACTTGATGTGGTATTGACACATCAACATAATATTTTTGTTATTAACACGTCAAATTAAAATTATTTTGTTAAAAAATTTCTCAAATAATATATTAAGGATTATGGATATGAAATTACCACGATTTCATTTTAGTTTTCCAAATCATCGGTAAGGGTTTTTTCGTAAATTAAGTAAACCGTCGGAAACCCCAAACCCCATTTCGCTTCCTCCCCCGAGAACCTTTTTGCCCCGTTCTCTTCTATCGACGATTTCGACATAGATAGACAAATCTTTTCCTCTGATCATAGTTTCGACTTTGATTCATTTGCGTTTCTTCTTCCGTGATGTTGGTATTAAGAGTTTTATCGAGAGTTTCTCTTAGCGCTGGCTTACGCTCGTCACTCTCCTCCGTCGCTACTCCGACGAGGAATCAGATTATTCCGATGGTTTCCGGCAGATTTCACTCCCTCGTAGAAGGAACTCCCAATAAGGTTGAATTTTAGAGCCGGTTTTGGTAGTAATGCGTTCTGAATTTCTTCGTTGGGGTTTTGCTAGGGTTTAAGGGGTTGTTCAAACGAATCTCAACACATGACTTTCGTTTGGAAAACTCGACGTCTTTAATAAAATGATCGTTATGTTCTGATTCTATTGCTCTGGTCGTATATATTACAGTGTCACGATTTAGGTGTTGGATGTCCGGATGTAAACTCTTTTATATATCTTTCTTACGAGTTTGTCTTGAGATTATTTGTATGCAAATTGGTACACTTGCTATTTATTTCCGAAAATTCAGCAATCCCTGTGAATTTTGTACCTGAGAAGAGAACTAGGAACTTTCTTATCTAGGATTTTTGAACAGCGAATGTACTCAGTTTGGATCCTTTTAAATGGCAGCTTGTTGCAGCTCCAGTGTCGCTCCTAAACCACGCAGCTCTAGATTTGAATGTACTTCAAAGGTTCAGCTTTTTTTCCTCTTCTTCAGCTGAATCGAGGAAAAATGAGAGTAACACCGAGGTCCCAAAGACCTGTGAAGCTTCTGAGGATGGAAGGGCTGGGAAAGCTACATGTGAGGAAAAAGAATCAGGTATTGACTCAGAATATAGAGATATTGTGTCTAACTCTGCGCAACGAAGTTTGATAGGTTACTGAATGAATTGCATTTTCTGATTTCCAGATTCAGAGACTGATTTCGAGGATTTGTCAAGAGACGATTTGGTACAGCTTGTGGCTACGAAGGAAAATCTTTTGAAGGTTCAGCAGGAAGACATAAAGGAAATGCAAGATAAAGTTCTCCGCACTTATGCAGAGATGGAGAATCTAATGGACAGGACAAAACGTAATGCTGAAAACGCCAAAAAGTTTGCCATACAGGTTTTACCCATGAATCCTTTTTCTTCTTCTTGAATTAATTTGTTTTGCTTTATAAATAATCATGTGCTGATTATATATGTTAAATTATTTCTGCTGCAGAACTTTGCAACAAGCCTTTTGGATGTGGCAGATAATCTTGGGAGAGCTTCTTCAGTTGCCAAGGAGAGTTTTTCGAAGATTGACATTTCAAAAGATTCAGCTGGTGCTGCTTCACTGTTAAAAAATCTTTTGGAAGGAGTGGAGATGACTGAGAAACAATTAACAGATGTAAAAACTTTCGGTATATTTGTTCATTGAGGTAAATAATGATAATGAGACTGGTTATGAGAAGGCGATTTTATCTGTAAAACTGCAGGTATTTAAGAAATCTGGTTTGGTGAAAGAAGATCCTTTAAATGAACCGTTCGATCCAAATAGACATAACGCAGTGTTCCAGGTCCCTGATGCTTCAAAGCCAGAAGGCACAGTTGCTCATGTCCTAAAGGTACTAAACTATAAAAGTATTGCTCTCTTTCTTGCTTTGATAACTCTAAGCATCCATGGATTCTCTTGCATAATTATTTTGTGCACATATTTGCAGTTTGGATACACGTTGTTTGATCGAGTTATAAGACCAGCTGAGGTTGGTGTTACTTGTGCGGTGGAGAATCAAGAAGGCAAGAAAGAGTCCGAAGCTTGAGAAACTCAAACACCAAGAGAGTTAAGCTTTTGTGTTAACATCTTCATGAATTTTTTAGTTAATAGTTCTCTCTCTTTCTCTCGTTCTTTCTCATCTTCGCAAATTCATTGGTTGAACAAGATCCAATAAAATAGCTGGATATTGCTGCATTTTCAGTAAAGACCTTGTTCTGTAACTTCTATTTTTGCTCAAAAGTTTCATGTTGTTGTAAATATGGAACATCAAATCCATATGGATGCTATGATTCGATTCTGAGGCAGGCTCTAAGGTCTTACATATAGCTTCTTTCTAACAAGAGACACACTACATTACACATACTGATCCATAAGGATGAAAGTGCAATAAAAACCTAATATAAGTTACATTATGACTCATCATCATAGCTACAACAAAATCAAATGCTAAGTATCCCACATCCTATATGATTCTATTCATTCTTCAATCTTCAGTCCCTTCAGAATTCAGACACAGTCCTAGATTCAAATGTCCAGTTTTTGCTTCCTGCAGGGAAGTAAAAAACATGTATGAACAAGAAAAATGAACAAAGCTCGACACCTCTGTTAGTTTTGCCGGTTTTGCAGCTAACCTTAGTTTGGTCTGCGTCTGCCATGTTCATGTCCAACTCAATGGCTTTAGGCAATGGAGATTCAGTGTCAAATTCTTCAGTTTCTTCCGCTAGAGCTTCAATTTCAGAATCTTTAGCCACCGTTTTTCCTCTATGCTCGAGCATCGCAATCTGCAGAGTCAGAAAGGGAATCATTCACACTAATCCCACAACACAACAAAAGCCCTAAATCTTAGGGGAAAACTTACTGGAGCGTATCTGAATTTTCGCTTAGGAGGCTCCTCCGTATCACCGGAACCATTAGCGTCGGAGGCAGTAATCGAGGAAAGTGGGGTCCACTTATGAAGAAGCAGATGGTGAGGAGAATTGCTGCTGTTATTGTTGTTGCCACCGTTGGATTTAGATGCTCGGAAAACGCCCACGGATGACGTTGAGACACGTACCCACTTCTTTTTCCACTTCCTTACATGGCCGCTGAAAACCGCCGTCGCCGCCGGACCACTGTATCTCGATGACGTCCGGCTCAATCTCGACCCTACGCCTTCCATTTCCGGCAAAGTCTTCTGTTCTCACTCTCTTTCTTTCACTGGCCGGGAAAAATACTTGCTTTATTTATCTGCTTATTTATTCGCTCCGAAACGCAGCGTTTTAACTAGATATAATTCTTCAACGCAGCGTTTTAAGAGATATGGAAATACTAAATTACACAGCTTTATCTCCAAGAAGTGGCGCTTCAAAAGCTCAGTTCTTCGTCAAGCTAAAGAGAGCGAAAATGGAGTTATGCGTTATCAGCTCGGCGACAAAGATAAATCCATTTAATTCATGTCTAAACCGACGTCTTGGTTCTCGTCTCTTCAAATCCGATAGTTTGTTCCTCTCTCGTGGTGGTTGCTCTGTTTTACGGTTCGAAGGAAGGCTGAATAAACCAATCAGGCCCTTAGAGCTATCCTGTGTGGCCAAGAAATTTGGCGGTGGTGGTGTTCGGAGATTAGAAGCGGCTACGGCGGTTGAACCCAGCGTAAAGGAAGACCGGCTTCCAGCTAATCTCCAGGTCACCGAGACTAAAGAAGCGAATTCAAGTGTAAGAGACTTTAAGCTTTTGTCTACTTGCTGGAATATGTGTGGGATATACTTTGGTCAGTTTGTGGATGTTCTGTTCAATTTTAGGTGAAATTAAGTGTGGAAGTTCCAGCAAGTGTCTGTGAAGATTGTTACCAAAGAGTCCTAACCGAGTTCATGAAACTCTCAAAGGTAAATTGCATTTCAGCTTTAAATCACGATGAAAATGTAGAAACTAGAACTAAACTGGTCGAAATTCTATGCCATTTTGTTGTTTAACGGGATTTACTTGATTATGACCCAATTAGGTTCCTGGATTCCGTCCTGGAAAGAGAGTTCCAGAGAATATTATTGTTGGTTTCGTGGGGAGGCAATACGTTTTGAGAGCAACTGTTGAATCTATCTTGAAGAGAACACTTCCTCACGCCATGGAGTCGGTAAAATTTCAAACGCTTATATTTTGTTTGATTATGTTTTGTTCTGTGATATATCTAAATTTCCCGTTTGTTTTCTTGGAATATTTTCATATTTAAGATTTTTTTACTTATAGGTGACTGGAAAGGCTTTAAAAGACTCGATACAAATAGTAAGCAGCTTTCCAGAGATGGAGAAGGCTTATTCTCAGCTAAAGACTCTTAGGTTGTTGTTTAATCTTCATATATGCAATCTTTAAAAAAAAACAGCTCTGGAATGCTGCTTGCTAACAATTACCTTTACGTGTTTTCTTTTTCTCTTGTTCCTCAGTTATGAGGTGGTTGTTGATGTCGTGCCTGAACTGAGGTGGAATCCGGAGAATGGGTATAAAAATATGAAGATCGTTGTAGAATTAGGTGATGAGATAAACGCTAAAAAAGCTTGTGAAAGGCAACTAAGACAGAAATACAAGTCTCTTGGTGCATTGAAGATTGTAACTGACCGAGGACTACAGGTAATTTAATGCATTGTAAAATAATGATATAAGATTTGACTTTGTTATGAGTCTTGCTGCATCAGTTCATAGTTAACTCTGCAAATATGGCATAGTTCCTGAAAAGCTCATTCATTGTATCCTCAAACTTTGCAGGTGGGAGATCTTGCAGTCATTGATATATCTGCTACAACTATAGATGAGGATGGGTCAACGGGTCAAGCGATTCCAGATGCTGAAAGCAAAGGTTTGAGAACTGTTATACCAACATAAAAATCTTCCTTCCCACTTGCAAGTGATGCTGAGATGTCTGTTATGTGTACAGGATTTCATTTTGACACAGAAGAAGGGAATAGATTACTTCCTGGATTCCTGGATTCAATCTTAGGAATTAGAGCCGGCGAATCAAAGTCATTCTCGCTTGTGTTTCCTGAATCATGGAAACAAGAACATCTCCGTGGCCAACATGCTCAGTTCACTGTAAGTTCTTCTGCATATACCAGACTGACATGAAGTAAAGAGTTATACCAAAGACATCATTCTTGGATAAGCAAATTGTATTTCTGTTTTCTTCAGGTAGACTGCAAGGAATTATTCTACAGAGATTTACCAACATTAGATGATTCACTTGCAGATAAATTGCTCCCTGGATGCACCACTTTAAAGGAAGTAATGAACCTTAATACCATTTTAGTAAGCTATACAAAATTTTTTTGTCTTCTCTCAATATAATTCTCTAATGAAACAAGTAAACAGGTTGAAGAAACTCTGATTAAAAGATGCCAAGAGATGGAGCAAGAAGCCAAGGAGCAAGCAACAGACAATGCCATCCTTGACCAAATTCGTAAGGTCATCATTGAATTCCATAAAGCATCTGAAGCAGTAAACATCATTGATCTGCATGACTCACATAACATTCTTCCTTCGCGTCTTTTTTTCAGATGGTTGAAGTAGAGATTCCTCAATCTTTATTTGAGGAACAAGGAAGACAGTTTTATGGAGCTAGGCTTCTAGAGATTCAGGCAAGCGTTTTTAAAATCTCTCTCATTTTCACTCAGATTCTTAATGCTCAATGACATGGTGCTGCAGGGAAACATGAAGCTCACTGAAGAACAATTGGCTTCTCTTTCAAGTCAAAAAGCAGTAAACGAGTTTCTAGAAACTCAAAGAGAGAGCATTACCAACATAATCAAGCAGAATTTGGCTGTCGGAGATATCTTCAAACGTGAAAACTTAGAGGTATTGTATACGCTCAGAACTCTTCCCACAGAGAAAGAAACAAAACAAGTTGGTAACAACATTGTCAAAATGCTCGAATGCAGTTCTCAACAGATGAACTAGTTAAAGAGGTCGAGAATTCGATCGCAGAATTCAAGAAACATAAACAAGAGTACGACGAAGAGCGTGTGAAGGATCAGGTTAGTTCTATTGTGAATCTTTAAGTATGATCATTTTCTTGAGCTCTAAGATAACTGAAAGAGAGGTTCTTGAAATGGTGGTTAGGTACAAGAGATTCTAGAAGGTGCAAAAGTGCTGGAGTGGTTGAAAGAACGAGCGGAGATTCAATACATTACTTGTTGATTAGCATAGTATGTATGATGGGCATGTTGTTTTTCTAACGAGGAATCGCTATTTTTTGTACTTGTGATTATTTTGTCATAAGAAGAGAACTTTTTACTATATCTGATGATCGTTTTGTAAGAGTTACGATAAATAAAAACATTGTTTTTGTAAAGTTCATTCTTCTGAATTATGTTTATGTTGTATTGACAATAAAATTTCCTTTAGTTGACAATTGTTTGTAAGATTAATAGTTACAATAGTTATTCTAAAAATACTACTTTATTTTGTAAATTTTGTTCACATTTGATTTTGTTATGTGTTTCTATCAATATATGGTATTATATTAGCACTATCAATTTGGATAACAAGCTCCGAGGTTATGTGCTGTTTGACTGGCCATGGGGTCAATGCGGGTTGAAAAATGTTTATCCGCAAAAATGAGTTTCGCGAAAGCGGATAAGTACGCGTTTACAAATTTATACTTGTGAATTAAGTGTGACGGACTTCAAAAAAATTTAAATCTGATGCACAACGGATCTACCAGAACGGTTGAACCTGTTTGACAAAACTGGTATATATGTAAAGAAATACTTTTAAAATATTCAAACCAAATCTTATTAAAGTATCATTAATAGTTTATTTTTATAAAAATATCATTAAAAATATTTTTTTAAATACTATAAAATTAAAAATGATTAAGGGTTTATTATTTTAATATTTGAGTTTAGTTTTTTGGGTTGAGAGTTTAGTTTTAAAGATTTATATGTAGTTTTAACATTATGATTTAATTTTAGTGTTTTAAAAATTAATCTTAGTTTTATGGTACTTTTAAAAAAGTTGATAATATTTTTGAATCAAATTTGATAATTGCTATTTATGTCCATTTCATATTTAATTTGCCAACTCACTATGACTCTTTTTGTCACATAGTCATGTGAAATTTTATTTACTTTTTGAGTGTGGAAATGGATCATGACTCATGAGGGGTTGGTTAACAAATTTACCTACTTTTCTACTTGTATTAGCTGAATTTGCTATCATTTCCAAACTCAAAAAATAAATAAAATTTCACAAATCCTAGTACTTACCATTTGACTAAATAATAACTTTTTATAATCGTTTTAGTTTAGTCTAATAAGTTTTTTTTCTTTTTCTCATGTGTTTGTCTTAAAAAATATTTAATCTCAAAACAAAATAGTCACCACTCTCCATAGTTTTGTCGTTTAAATTGGTCGGTGTCAGCAGCTCATCAAGCATCAATGCTAGGATTTCTCCTTACTTGCTTTCTTCGATTACTCTCCTTAGGATTTTATCTCGTTTTACATTGTCAAAGTTTAATACATGGATGATGAAAATAGCCATTTGAGTACGATTGTGAAACCTTGTGATCACCAACGTGGTGATGGTGGGACTTGGTTCTTTTCTTGGTGACAAGAAGAACGATCGTGTGCGGGCGGAGTCATGCGGTATCGCACGGGCTAATGAAACCTAAAATCTATGAAGGTGGCTTGGTTGGATTGAATCGCTAGATCTTTCTTTATTGTGTTTCCACTGTGCAGCCATAGAACACATCTTTTTCAGTTCTTTTCTTTATCATTCATTTTCAGCTTTGCTTCAGCTAGGTTGTGTATTTGATATGCTTTCCGGATAGACATTTGTGTGATCGTTCAGGCTGCATTGGATGTCCTTCAACGGTTTCTATCAGTATTGTTTGAACTACGTTTTGGGATTCTGTTTTGGTTATGTGTTCTTCTCTCTCTTGTCGAAGTTTTTTATGACCTATCTTTGAATCTATTTGAAATATCTGTTTTGTCATTTTAAAGAATCACAAGTTCCATAACTTCTGAAACCTTACTAATATCAAGAAAAGGAAGCTTTGGTTGAGTATAATTTATTGTAATGTAAAAGCTTATGTCTGAAAACTTACTAATATCAAGAGAAGGAAGTCTTGTTCGATGAATAGTTTATGTTCATCTCTGTCCACAAAGCAGTAAAATATTTCATTAAACAAAAGAACGAATGAAAACTTACTAATATCAAGAGAAGGAAGTCTTGTTCGATGAATAGTTTATGTTCATCTCTGTCCACAAAGCAGTAAAATATTTCATTAAACAAAAGAACGAAATAATACCATAATAGTTATAAAAAACAAATAATAATTAAAGATAGCGTGGTACAAAAAAAGATGGAAATATCACTTTTAATATTGTTAACTTTTTCCATTTTTATCGTACTATTAAAGTCGTGAACCCTTACTGATAAAATCCAATAATGGTATGTGATGTATTGTCTCTAACAATAATTGGTTAATGTTGAATAATAATAGAGATAGAGATTTTATTATTATACTGATTTTATTAATCTTATAAATTTTACAGATGAAGAAGAGAGAAAGAAAGAAGAGAGAAAAGTTACTTCATCTGAATGAAGTAACTTACGTATTTATAGAGAAAGAGTAAGTCGGCAAACGTAAGTTTACATAAATAATCAGACGACATTGTTGACTTTTTCAACACTCCTCCTTGATTATTTATTATTATTAAATTATTGCGTTCTGCCTCGTTAAAAACCTTATCATGTAAAAACCCAACGGGATAAAAATCATGATAAGGGAAAAAGAGTACAGATACGCAATCTCCCCCTCGAAAAGATAGATATGTTTCCTTTTATAAGTCTCGCAGATGACGCATTCCAATATTCTGAACGTGTTTTCTGAACGTTGTCGTAGGAAGCGCCTTTGTAAACAAATCTGCTGCATTATCACTTGAACGAATGTACTCGGCGTTAAGTTCTTGATTTTTCTCAAGTTCTTGGATATAGGAGAAAAATCTCGGAGGAATATGTTTTGTTCGGTCACTCTTGATGTAACCTTCTTTGATTTGGGTCACACATGCAGCATTATCTTCGAATAATTTTGTTGGCTCCTTATTGTTAATTAATCCACTTGCTCCTTCTATATGTTGAGTCATAGATCTGAGCCATACACATTCTCTACAAGCTTCATGAAGGGCGATGATTTCAGCGTAATTTGAAGAAGTGGCAACCAAAGTTTGTTTTTGAGATCGCCACGAGATTGCAGTTCCACCAAGTGTAAAAACATAACCGGTTTGGGACCGAGCTTTGTATGGATCCGATAAATATCCAGCATCTGCAAAACCAACTAAACCAAACTCGGGGTTTCTAGAATAAAATAATCCAAATCAATCGTACCTTGGAGATAACGGAAAATATGTTTTATTCCACTCCAATGTCTTCGTGTAGGTGATGAACTATATCTCGCAAGTAAATTTATAGCAAATACTATATCTGGTCGAGTGCAATTTGCGAGATACATAAGTCCACTGATAGCACTCATATAAGGTACTTCAAGACCTAATATATCTTCATTATCTTCACAAGGTCGAAATGGATCCTTGTTTATATTAAGCGATCGATTAACCATTGGAGTACTCAAAGAATTCGCTTTATCCATATTAAATCGTTTCAATATTTTTTTCGTATAATTTGATTGATGCACAAATATCCCATCTTGGAAATGTTCAATTTGGAGTCCTAGACAAAATTTTGTTTTTCCAAGATCTTTCATTTCAAACTCTTCTTTCATATGAGTTCTTGCATTATCAACTTCCTTTTGAGTTCCAATTATATTCAGGTCATCTACATAAACAGCAATGATCACAAAGCCTGATGGGAATTTATTTATAAATACGCAAGGACATATCGCATTGTTAATATATCCTTTTTTCAACAGATATTCACTTAAGCGATTATACCACATGCGTCCGGATTGTTTTAACCCATATAATGATCGTTGTAATTTGACTGAATATAGTTCTTTGGGTCCTTTAGAGATCTTTGATCCTTCTGGGATCTTGAATCCTTCTGGGATTCTCATGTATATATCATTATCAAGGGTTCCATACAGGTATGCAGTCACGACATCCATAAGGTGCATTTCTAACCTTTTGGATGATGATAAACTCATTAAATATCTAAATGTAATTGCATCCATGACCGGAGAATATGTTTCTTCATAATCTATTCCCGGCCTTTGAGAAAATCCTTGTGCAACAAGACGTGCTTTATATCTAGTGACCTCGTTTTTCTCATTCCTTTTTCTTACAAAAAACCACTTGCACCCAACTGGCACTACATCTTCAGGTGTAATGACAATGGGTCCGAAAACATTTCTTTTTTGTAGAGAGAATAATTCATTTCTCATGGCTATTTGCCATTTTTCCCAATCAGACCTTTTTGACATTCTGTTACAGACATTGGTTCTGCATCATCATTTTCATTTTCAATTTCTTTGGACACAGAAAAGGAGAATATTCCATTAATATCCTCTATTTCATTTCTAACCCATAATTTTCTATTTTGGGTATAGTTAATTGAAATCTCATATGTTTCTATATTGCGTTCGTCTTCTGGATGGAGTTCCACTTCACGGTTTTCAGAAACCTGTTTGCATATGTCTTCCGGACATTCCGTTTGAGTTGGTTCCTCTATAACCTTTTCACAAGTATTTTCGAGACGCTTTTTGTAAGGTTCTTCCAGAACCTTTTGATTTTGTTCTCCCAAATACTTTTTCTTACGGGGATTTTTATCTTTTGAGCCCATCGGTCTCCCCCTCTTTAACTGAACTCTGGGTTCATTTATTTTATCGCCATCAACATGTTCTACAGGAACATCAATTCTTGATGGGACATTCACAGCGGGTATATATGATTTCGTCACTCGTTTTGTATCTGTGAATGCATCTGGCAACTGGTTTGCAATATTTTGCAAATGTATGATTTTCTGAACTTCCATTTCACGTTGTTTTGTGGGAGGATCAAGATACAACAAAGATGGTGTACACCATTTAATATCTTCTTGCAGTTGTTTAATTCCTCCCCCTAACGTAGGAAATTCTTCTTCATCAAAATGACAATCGGCAAATCGTGCCATAAACATGTCACCAGTTCGTGGTTCAAGATACCGAATAATACTTGATGATATAAATCCAATATATATTCTTAATCTTCTCTGTGGCCCCATCTTTGTTCTTTGTGGTGGGGCTATAGGAACATAAACCGCACACCAAAAAACTCGGAGATGAGATACATCAGGCTTCTGGCCAGATGTTAATTGTAATGGGGAATATTCATGATATGCACTTGGTCTTATTTGGACCAATGCTGTCGCATACAATATAGCATGACCCCATACTGAAATTGGGAGATTT
This sequence comes from Pugionium dolabratum, assembly GCA_018901945.1. Lineage (NCBI taxonomy): Eukaryota > Viridiplantae > Streptophyta > Magnoliopsida > Brassicales > Brassicaceae > Pugionium > Pugionium dolabratum. The sequence goes on from JAEVFF010000509.1 coordinate 208,017, forward strand.
GTTCTCAATATTAATGGTCTCGCAATGAGTTGTAACCGTTTTATCAAAGACTCAGCCATACCATTTTGTGTATGAACATGCGGAACCGGATGTTCAACATCGATTCCGAGAGCCATACAATAATCATTAAAGGCTTGTGACGTGAATTCACCAGCGTTGTCAAGTCTTACTTTCTTTATAGTATAATCAGGGAATTGAGCTCTTAACCTGATTATTTGGGCAATGAATCTTGCGAAAGCCATATTTCGTGTGGTTAACAAACACACATGTGACCATCTACTAGATGCGTCAATTAAAACCATAAAATATCGAAATGGCCCACATGATGGGTGAATAGGCCCACATATATCACCATGTATTCTTTCTAAGAATACTAGGGATTCATTACTAATTTTGGCGGTGATGGCCGAGTAATAAGTTTTCCTTGAGAACATGCTTTACAAGAAAACTCGCGTGATTGAAAAATCTTCTGGTTTTTCAATGGGTGGCCATTAGAATTTTGCACAATTTTTCTCATCATGATTGATCCAGGATATCCTAGTCTTTCATGCCAGACTTTGAATGTACTCGTAAACTCCTGGTTTATCGTAATATATGATTCAATTATATTTATTTTTGTATAATATAATCTAGAGGACATCATTGGTAATTCTTCCAATATTTGTTTCTGCTCCCATGTAATGCAAAGATATTCAATGTTATTTTTGTTCATTGTCTCTATGTGATATCCATTTGTATGGATGTCTTTGAAACTTAATAAGTTTCTATGAGACTTGGGGGAATATAAAGCATCATTTATTTCAAATTTTGTTTCCATTGGCATTGAAAAACTAGCTCTTCCGGTGCCTATAATAATATTTGCATTACCCGATATTGTATTCACGCTTCCGACGGAATCTTTCATTTTGAGGTAGGAGAAAAACTTTTTATCTTTAAGTATTGTATGCGTTGTAGCACTGTCTGCTAGGCATATATTTCTATTCTCACTCTCAAAAAGATACATTTTGTGGATTAAAATATTAATAAAGATGTATTAATAAATGTTAAACACACATATTTCAAAATCAACTTATATTATAACAACACTATTTTACATTAAGTAATTAAAGTTCAAACTTACATATTTTTTCGAAAAAAAATATTAAGTGTTATTTTTGTTCGTAAGAAAACTAAACACAACTTTATATATATATATATATAACATTAAACTTAAATATCTTGTTCTTTGGTATTCTCGGAATCAACCAGAAAATCAGCAACATCGAGATATGCATTTCCATCGAAAGAAGGTCCAGGTTCATCCGAGATAAAGTTGGTTTCACTTTCTTTTCCTTTTTGTTTCTGTGATTCTTGATACAGATTAGCCAAATGTTTTGGTGTACGACAGGTACGAGACCGTTGTCCTTTCATGCCACATCTGTAACAAACATTTTCATATTGTATATTTTGGCGTACAGCAGGTACGCGACCAACTTTATTTTCGTGGACTTTATTCTTTCTCCCGAATTTGAATTCATTGGAATGAAAACCTCTTCCTTTTCCTCGTCCACGTCCACATCCTCGTCCACTTCCACGACCACGACTATGGCCTCGACCACGTCCATGTCCTTGCCAATTATTGTAACTGGATGATGCAACATTCACTTCTGGGAATGGAGCTGATCCAGTAGGACGAGATTGATGGTTCATCATCACAAGTTCATTATTTTGTTCAGCAACAAGGAGAACTTGCATTAACTCCGAATAACGAGTATATCCCTTTGCTCGATATTGTTGTTGCAGGATTACATTTCCAGGATGAAATGTTTGGAGAGTTTTTTCAATCATATCATAATCACTTACTTTTTCTCTATCTAATATCATCTTAGAAGTGATTCCAAACAACGCAGAATTATATTCACTTACACTTTTATAATCCTGAAACCGGAGGTTTAACTACTCATATTTGGCTTTTGGTAAGATCACATATTTATGATGATCAAACCTATCTTTGAGTAATTGCCAAAGATCTGCGGGATCTTCTTTTGTGATATATTCATCTTTTAAACCATCATGGATATGGTGGCATAAAAATATCATGGCTTTTGCTTTTTTTCATCGGATGTTTTTTCCGACATATCGATGGTGCCAAGAAGGTCTTTTGCCTTTAAATGCATTTATGCAACTACTACCCATGTCATGTAATTTTTTCCAGATATATCAAGGGCAGCGATCTCGAGTTTTGCCAAATTTGACATTATAACTATACACATAATAAAACAATGTGTTAAACATCAGTTTTATAAAAAAATCATTT